>JAJIBD010030930.1:0-253406 GCA_021461705.1 Cryptotis parvus
TGTTGGTCAGGCAAAACAAAAATAAAACCAGCAACCAAATGAACAGAGAGCAAGGACAATCATATAAGCACATTATTTGTAAAGGAAGCCATGTGGGAAGGTAAATAGATCAATAAGAGAATCCTACCACAACTTTTAGAGAGAAAAAATAATGAAAAGGAAATGCACTCCAAATCTCTCTTTGAGAAATGGCTAATGAACACTTTCTCTCCCTGATTGTCCTATGAGAATCTCCGACAATAATATTTGGCAATGGAAAACTACGTAAACCAAATTCTTTCTAAAAGAACGAAAGAAAGACAGGTTCAGTGGATCCCCCAGGCCAGCAGAACAGGCCCCTCCACACCCCCAGGACAGACTTCTCCCTGGGTGCTCTAGCAACACCTCCACCATCACTTGTCACCCACTGAGGCACGTGGCAAGATGATTTCCTTAAACCTCACCCTGCCTGCACTAAAACCAGAGCTCGGCAGCTCGTAAGCCATTGAAATTTCATACTTAAGACATCAAAGCTGGCAGCCTTGCTTTCAATTCCCCCAGCTCATCTTCTTAGAAGAAAAATTTCTCGAAAGCACTTGATCCCTTGAAGTTATTGGGTACTACATTTAGCCAAAGCCAGCCCTGCTCAGGAGAGAGAGGCGAAGACAGGGGGAGCCCAGGCATAGTATATTAAAGGCTTGGTTTGTAGCGTGACGTGGAGGGGAAGAAAGGAACCAAGTGCTGATGGGTTCAGAGCCCCTGGAGTCCAGCTTCCCGCAGATGGAGCAATTATTGGCATGGAGCAGGGGGAGATGCTGGCGTGGCGGAGTTCATTTGAAGAGCAGCCCTCTGCAGCCTCCCACTCTGCCTGAAATGGCCTTTCAGGTGGAGTTAGGCTGCCTCTCCAGGGAAAATTTTTGATCAGCCTTTTGACAGGCTGAAAAGAGAACCCCTGCCCAGCTGGGCTGCTCCTGGCGAGAATGATCTGGGCCACTGTCCGCTCCAGGTCTGGCAAACCAATGCCTGACCCTTCTCCCTCATGGTCTGGTACAGATTCTTATAGGTACTAGCCACTCTCCCAGGCAGACATGAGAATAGAATTCTTTCCTACAGAGAAATGGAGTGAAAGTACTCCCTGATAGCAGGCTCTGAGCCCCAAGAGCCAAGCCTCAGATGCAGCTGCACTTGCAGGTGAGAGTTGACCTGGCTGCCTTCCATTTCCCAGAGAAGGACATGAGCAGGAATACTGTGGCAGGGCCTTCTTCCCGAACTCCAGACTCCAGTTTCCCATTACTTTCATCAATCCCAATATAGGTCAAGCTCTTCCATGCTCACATTCCATCAGTTCCAAATGCCAGCACTGCAGAACCAGGTTTAGATGAACAGAACAGGCACACACACATACAAGGGAATGTGATGGTATATTTGCAAGAGCCATGGGTCTTACAGTAAGACAGACCTTATAGCTGAAATCCAATTATGAACAGCTTTGTAAATGTCTATCTCATGGTGATATAATTAAAAAGACAGTCCTTGAGTAAATCCTGGGTGCATCTAAGCATTGGGTCTTCCTTGGTCTGTTTCTTCACTCTTAATCCCCAGTGCCCTCTGCTGAGAAACAGTGATGAAATCAGCTCCTGCTGCAATGAGCAATACTGTTCAGGACCTTCATCGCATGACCAGTACAACCAGGCACTCTGCATGGGTACTTTGTGTCCTTCTCTGCACTGTGACTCAGGGCTGGGGTTCAGGGCTGGCATGTGGTACAGAGAAGCCAGTCAGCATCTCTGCTCTAAAGGTGCATCTCAGTTTCCTGGAGCTTCTAGATATACAGTTTACAATAGCAACACCCAGGCTTAGGCCATGGGTAAGCAGAGATGTTTGTAAACCATGGGATGGGGTTAGTCAGGCTGTGTTCCTAGAGTCAGAGGGAGAGGAGCCATGCTCCTAAGTCCCACAAGATAGAAGAGATATGGTTACCGCACCAGATGGTCATTCTTTGAATCTCAAGCCCCACTCCTACATCCCATTTTGCTCTGTGACCTTGAGAAAGCACAAAAGGGGTGTAGGAGTGGGGGCTTGAGATTCAAAGGACGACCATCATCTGGTGCGGTAACCATATTCTTCTATCTTGTAGGACTTAGCATGAGCTCCCTCTCCCTCTGGACTCTAGGAAGACAGCCTGACTGTCCCCATCCCATGGTTTACAAACATCTCTGCTTACCCATTTTTTTTCAATCCGCCCAGGTATGCTAATCCAGAAACTTACAGACATGGGGCAGAGCTGCTACTTGCTCTCCCTGTGCCCAGCCGCTCACAAGGCACCTGGGAGGGATGGCGGGTTCTAGCCCTGGCCTGCCACCCCAGCAGAGCCACACAACAAGCCAGATGACCCCCACTCCATCGGGCCGCCATTTTCCACATCCAGATTTCCCTCTGGTCAGAACTCCACCCAGTGACAGCCTATCACAGCCCATCTCGAGTGGCTGCAAAGTGGCTGCAGCTGGGGTTCATCTATAAATGCTATATTTAGAGGTGAATACAAGGGTATGCCACCTGCATGGCAAGCTGCCCGTATTGTATTTGATATGCCAAATACCAGTAACAATTATATTAGTTCATTCCCATGACCTAATATAATGGTTTGAGACTCTTTATGTTCCTGGAGCGAGCAGATGCCCTTGGGATCTACTAGTATGAGACAGGACATATGGAGATATTTCTGGTGCCCGCTCGAGCAAATAGATGATCAACGGGAGGATAGTGATAGTGATAGTGACCTTGAGAAAGCAACTTCACTTCTCTGAGCTTTTGTGTTCCTTCTCATCAGAAAAAGGAGGTGATGCCTAATGCTGCCTGTGCAGGATTATTATGCAGTTGAGAGGAATCAAGGAACAAAACTATTGGTAGCTGAGTTTAGAGAAAGCTTACCATTGAACTAGATACTTATGAGGGAGGAGCCTTGTTGAAAAGTTAAAAATCTGTGAATCTTTATGTGATCAGTCAGTGAACTTCAATACACGGTTCAGTGTATTAGCATGCAATGCCTGCATATTTGGGTTTAAAACAAATCCATTCAAGGGATACTAATCCTAAATAAAGACTCAGAAGGTCAAGTGTATGAAATACCTTTTCTGCACACTTCAAGTACCCTCTATGCCTACCTGACATAGGTTTGTAGAGTTCATTGTTCGTGAACTCATTCTAAGTGCCCTATTTACGTTTATGATGTTGCAATACAGTATGAGGTCGACAAGGTGAATTTCATCATATTAATTCAGCGCTTAGGCTGGAAGATGAGATAGGTTAGCCTATGAGATTGGTAGGGCAGGATAGGGCTTTGAAGACCATTTGAAGAACATGAAATCTCATGGTGAGGCTATATTGCCCTCAACAGTTTCTCATATAGGACTTATCCAAGTATTGTTTGAATATTTCCTTCGAAAATTGGCCCTTTCTGTAAGAGACAGAAGTTAAAAAAAAGTGGACTTGATAAAACCCTTTTCTGCTAAGGTCAGTGTGGACTGAGTTTGGACTTTGATGTTTGGAGACCAATAAGCAAATCTCAGCTCCTCCTGTTACCAGCTGGGCAAATGACCAGTCTTTCCAAGTGTCCATATAGAGGCATAAAAGTAGAATGCAAACTCTCAAGAGATACTTTTGTAAGTAAATATCAACCAAGGTCTCTGGCAAAAATAAAGAAACACACACCTTAATGATCCTGGTTCACTATTGCAAGAAAGGCTTTCACCTTAACAGCTAGTATCACTCCTTGTTGCTGGACTCCAAAGTTGGCAAACATTTTGGGAAGGGCAGAGTGACTCCTTCTACCAACATCTGAATAGACACATTCCATCCATTTGAGCTCCAAATTCTACCTCTAAGGACATTTTTCAGCTCTACTTCCACACATGTATAATACATATATTTAAGACATTATTCATCACTTCATCATTAGTGATTTAAAAATAGTGGAAGTAACCTTAATGACCCCCCAGCAGGGAATTAATTAAATGCATGATAATGTGGCAATACATGGTGTTCACTGTTTTATTGTTTGGAGAAAGAAGTCTTTCTATATTTTCTATATATTGGTATGGAATGATCTCTAAGATTCATTATTCAGTTAAATGAGTGAGCTGCAGCAGCAGGAATGTGGTCAGACCAGTGAATTAACAAAGAAAAGTGAGCATACCTACTACATATGGTGTCCTCTCAGGCTGTTTCTGAAAAAAAAATATAGACAGTCATAATATATAAGAGGTGGTTGCCTCTTGGGGAGGAAATGATAGAGATAGCATTTTAAATGGGTTTTGTACTATTTTAATTTATTTTAAAACAGGATTATTATTCCTTTCATGGCAATAGAAATCAAGGTGCTATAAAAATGCTTTCCAATAGACATTAGCTCCCCCAAAGCACTACGCCTTCCTTGAGTCAGCCCCAGAGGCTCCTGGGACTCAGAGTCCATTCCCAAGGGTGTCCTGTCTCTTCTCTCTCCCCTGTGGAAGTATCAGCCCCTCCTACTTTCTGCTGTGCTACGGACATCAGTCCACAACCATATTCTTCCTGCCACCCTACCGGAGACCTCCCTGGGCTGTCCTGCTGCCTTTTCTCACTCAGACTTGGCTGCACCCTTCAACTCCATTTCTGGGATTTCAGCATCGCTTCCTGTACTCTTCTGCCTGCAGAAAACCCCAATAGTGCTTTTTTCAAGTTCTAAATTATCTCAGGTTAATTCTTTGCTCAAAATCCCAAGAGTAAGTCCCTTCAATTGCTCAGTTGGTAGAGCAGAAGACTGAAGCATTCTACTGACCCCAAACTCCCAATTGTACAAGTGTATCCACCCAGCCCTAAAAACCCATGTTACCTAGCCCCAGAGCCCACTGACCCCTAACCCCATCTTCATTGCATTTTTCATTCTGCTCCTGTCACACTGGCTTTAGGGGTGCCCCAGGATCCTTCCCAATAATAGCATCAGATTTTACTTATCTGGAAAGTATTTCTCAGGAATATCACCGGATTATCTCTCTCCTCCTGAAGTCTCTCTGTTTCTTCCTTTCCCATAAAAGAGCATTCTGAGTTCTCTTTACTCCCTTCTCTCATTACTTTCTCATAAGCAAGCATCCCTGATACAGTCTGGCCTTTGCATGTATAGCTTCATCGTCCCTTTAGAGAACAAATTTGATCATTCCTAGGGGGAAGCACATTGCTAGGTCTATGCAGATACAATGAAATGCCATCAACTTTGGCTAGAGATGCAATGGTATAAGAATGGCACCAGGTGAAAAAGAACCCAGAGCTCATTCTATCACCCCTCACACCTGGGACAGGAAGCTGAGCTTGTCACTCTCCAAGCCTTGAACAGCAGGTGTTATTCCAGCTGTCTTTACTCAACCATGGGGGTGGGTGAGGGTATAAGAAGGTGCATCAGGGCCGGAGCGATAGCCCAGCGGGTAGGGCGTTTGCTTTGCACGCGGCTGGCCTGTGCCAGCCTGGGTTCGATCCCCGGCATCCCATATGGTCCCCCGAGCACCGCCAGGAGTAATTCCTGAGTGCAGAGCCAGGAGTAACCCCTGAGCATCGCCGGGTGTGACCCAAAAAAGCAAAAAAAAAAGAAGGTGCATCATTCTCTGTCTTACCTAGCCTCTGACTCCCACACATTTGTGCAAAAAGATACACATGACAACCTCTTAATGTATGTATAGTAATCCACAATGGGGAAGGGAAGGAAAAGAGAGAGAGAGAGAGAGAAAGAGAAAGAAATAAAGAACCCTGCCATAGAGGCAAGCAGGGGAGGGGGAGGGAATCGGGGTCATTGGTGGTGGGAAATGGGCACTGGTGGAAGGATGGCTGCTGGAACACTGTATGACCAAAACCCAAATATGAACATCTTATTGTAATTGTATATCTCAAGGTGGCATAATAAAATATTAAAAAAATAAGGCGCATCACTTCCAATATTGTGGAGTTTCATACTTATTTTCCCATAGTGAGTTATGGCACTTTGCAAGTTCTGCTGTGTTATCAGCATGATTTCATATACAAACAGTTTCAAGGTAAGACATTTAATTGAGTTTTTAATGTCAATGGGTTGTGCCAAATGGTCGCTTGTGTGTGTGTGTGTGTCTATGTGTTTGTGTGTGTGTCTTCATATGTATGTGAAGGTACAGGGGTACAGTTCTCTTCACAAAATAAGTATTTAATAAAAAACTTGATGTAGAGACTTGTCTGACCAGATTTACAGCCATGGCAAGGTCAGAGGTAATACTAATTTCCTCATGCTGAGCAAAGGCAGATAGAAAAGGTTTGATTTATGGTGTACAAGGAAAGTACTTAACTATGGCTCACGTTTTGAACACTGAGGTTCAAAACCTGGTTCTATTATCAACTACTACTTAAGCCATACTCTGGATGTTAGAGTCTAATCAAAATTTTAGCTTTCTAAAATAGACCAGACTGCTTGGTGGCTCATGATGTTTTACTTTTTGTTTCCATTGATGAAAGTAAAATTTCCTTATTTTCATGTCAATATTGTACTCATGTCTCAAGACTAAGTTCAAAGAGAACTTACATTCCTTCTCTCTATCCCATCTTTCCTGTATGTTGCATTTTCCCTATTATAACACCCAAATCAATGCATGTCACATATACCTAGCATATTCATTTGACCATTAGCAACAAGTCAAGTCATCTTCTCAGAATCAATCATGTATATCTGTAGCAACAGGAAGTAAGGAAAAGAACGAAAGGATGACAAAGAAAGAAAAGAAAGAAAGAAAGAAAGAAGGAAGGAAGGAAGGAGGAAGGAAGGAAGGAAGGAAGGGAAGGAAGGAAGGAAGGAAGGAAGGAAGGAAAGAAAGGAGGAAGGAAGGAAAGAAAGGAGGAAGGAAGGAAAGAAAGAAAGAAAAGAAAGAAAGAAAGAAAGAAAGAAAGAAAGAAAGAAAGAAAGAAAGAAAAGAAAGAAAGAAAGAAAGAAAGAAAGAAAGAAAGAAAGAAAGAAAGAAAGAAAAGAAAGGAGGAAGGAAGGAAGGAAAGAAAGAAAGAAAGAAAGAAAGGAGGAAGGAAGGAAAGAAAGAAAGAAAGAAAGAAAGAAAGAAAGAAAGAAAGAAAGAAAGAAAGAAAGAAAGAAAGAGAAAGAAAGAAAGAAAGAAAGAAAGAAAGAAAGAAAGGGAGGAAGAAAGAAAGGGAGGAAGAAAGAAAGAAAGAAAGAAAGAAAGAAAGAAAGGGAGGAAGAAAGGAAGGAAGGGAAGGAAAGAAGGAAAGAAAGAAAGAAAGAAAGAAAGAAAGAAAGAAAGAAAGAAAGAAAGAAAGAAAGAAAGAAAGAAAGAAAGAAAGAAAGAAAGAAAAGAAAGAAAGAAAGAAAGAAAGAAAGGAAGAAAGAAAGAAAGAAAGAAAGAAAGAGAGGGAGGAAGGAAGGAAGGAAGGAAAGAAAGAAAGAAAGAAAGAAAGAAAGAAAGAAAGAAAGAAAGAAAGAAAGAAAGAAAGAAAGAAAGAAAGAAAGAAAGAAAGAAAGAAAGGAGGAAGGAAGGAAAGAAAGAAGGAAGGAAGAAAAGAAAGAAAGAAAGAAAGAAAGAAAGAAAGAAAGAAAGAAAGAAAGAAAGAAAGAAAGAAAGAAAGAAAGAAAGAAAGAAAGAAAGAAAGAAAGAAAGGGAGGAAGAAAGAAAGGGAGGAAGAAAGAAAGGGAGGAAGAAAGAAAGAAAGAAAGAAAGAAAGGAGGAAGGAAGGAAGGAAGGAAAGAAAGGAAAGAAAGAAAGAAAGAAAGAAAGAAAGAAAGAAAGAAAGAAAGAAAGAAAGAAAGAAAGAAAGAAAGAAAGAAAGAAAGAAAGAAAGAAAGAAAGGAGGAAGGAAGGAAAGAAAGAGGAAGGAAAGAAAGAAAGAAAGAAAGAAAGAAAGAAAGAAAGAAAGAAAGAAAGAAAGAAAGAAAGAAAGAAAGAAGAAAAATAAAGAGGAAGAAGGAAGAAAGTAAGGGAAGAAAAAAGGAAGGAAGGAAGGAAGAGAGAGGGAGGGAAGGAGGGAGGGAGGAAGGAAGGAAGAAAAAAGGAAGGAAGGAATTAAGAGAGGGAGGGAAGGAGGGAAGGAGGGAGGGAGGAAAAGAGGAAGGAAGGGAGGAAGGGAGGGAAGGAGGAAGGGAGGAAGGAAGGAAATGATGGAGGGAGGGAAGGAAGGAGGGAAGGGAAGAGAGGGAGGGAGGGAAAGGAAGGAAGGGAGGGGGAGGGAGGAAGGAAGGAAAGGATGGAGGGAGGGAAGGAAGGAGGAAGGGAAGAGAGAGGGAGGGAGGGGAAGGAAGGAGGGAGGGAGGGAGGGAGAGGAGGAAGGAAGGAAGGAAGGAAGGAAGGAAGGAAGGAAGGAAGGAAGGAAGGAAGGAAGGAAGGAAGGAAGGAAGGAAGGAAGGAAGGAAGGAAAGGAAGGAAGGGAGGGAGGGAGGGAGGAAGTAAGGAAGGGAGGGATGGAGGAAGGGAAGGAGGGAAGGAGGAAGAAAGGAAGGAAGGAAGGCAGGAAGGAAGGAAGGAAGGGAGGGAGGAAGGGAGGGAGGGAGGGAGGGAGGAAAAAATAGGAGAGGAGAGGGATAACTCTGAGCAGTAAATGAATTTGAATCTCCAAATCATTGTGTATCTAAGAGGCTAAAACCTGAACCTCACAGAGTCACTAAAAGGATTTTTTAGGTTGTTAAGTGTTAAACACTTTCCTTTTTTCTTCTACCAGAAATAGCATTAATACTAAACACCTCCCAAGCATGGAAAGCAATTTTAGTAGGAATGGAGAAAATGCAAACACAGGCTATAATTTTCACTTCCAAATTTCATACAAATGCAAATCAAACACAATCCAAGTGAGATGAGAAGAATCAGAAAGAAATTTTCACAGAACACAGACATTAGGGCCTTAAGGTCACCAGACTACCAGCCAGATTTCTATCCATGACCACCTCGTTCAAAACATTCATCTGTGCAAAACGCCGAGCATTGGGTTCCACATTTTCATGCGTGGGAAGACCCTGGCTTCCATCCTCAGCCTGGGTTTGAACACTGTTGGAAGTGGCTCTGGACTCCCAAGCCATGGGCCAAAAATTTTCCCTACCACTAAATAATAAATTCTATGTACCTCATTTCACTCATTCTAGAGATAGGAAAAAAAGACCCCTCTTTCAGAATCTTTAAATAAATTAATAGCAGATTAAAAATAACAAAAATATAGTCATCGTATCATTAATATAAGTGCTATTGATCACTTGATCACTTGAATCCCGTTATTCATCGATTTGCTCGAGCGGGCACCAGTAACATTTCCGTTGGACCCTATCACGTGCCAGTGTAGCCCAATGGCATCTGGTTGATTCAGGAATATGAATAAGTGCTATTACAATTCTTTTCATCATTTCCACATTAGGTTTGCTGAAAGTCACATGTTCCAAATGTTGCAAAATGGGATTCCAAGCGATGTTCTCTAGGACAATTATCCATGCCCTAACCATGTCAAAACAAGATTTTGATAAGGACATCAAGTCCTGGGTGGGAAATACTCGGCAGTACGTAGTGCCAGCTTTTCCTCTAGTGCCCAGTGGTCAACCTGACTACATCCAGAGCCAACTTTAAAGATGCACTATTGAAAGCCGTAAGAACCCTCACGCAAAGAATGCACTATGCTCAGTGCGCCGTCACTCTCTAGCTTTACCTGCCAGCCACTGTTCAGCCTCCAGTGTGACAGAGAAAGTTGTGGCCTTCCATGTCCGAAGAACCTGTGGGAGCCAGTGATTATATTCTGACAGGTCTTCAGGATGATTAACAGCCAGCGCTTCCTGTATAAAATGGGTCACACTTGAAATACATGCAAGCAGTGTACAGAATTTATGGTGACAGGACTCATCCTAAGCAAAGAGGCTGGGCCATTTTTATTCACTTACTCAACATTCATCAACCCCCATTTCCATAACAGAAACAGGTCTAGACACCAGCCCCAGAGAACAGAACTCACTGCTCACTCTCAGACACTTTAAAACTTGAAAAAGTCTCAAAAGTTCTTTAGGTGAATGCTCTTCAAGGTTGTAAGGAATATATCTCATGGGGTGGAGGCAGAGATATAGAGTACAATGGGATGTAGGACTTGACTTGCATATAGCTGGCTAGGGTTCAATCCCTTCTACCACATACACTCCCCAGGCCAAGCTGGGATTGTGGCCTAAACACAGCCAGGTATAGCCCAAAAACACATAAAAAATATGTCTCATCAGTTCCAACTTTCATTTTCCAAAGAAGTAAACTGATATCCAATAATGGGCATCAACTCACCA
Organism: Cryptotis parvus; assembly: GCA_021461705.1. Taxonomy (NCBI): domain Eukaryota; kingdom Metazoa; phylum Chordata; class Mammalia; order Eulipotyphla; family Soricidae; genus Cryptotis; species Cryptotis parvus. Next base: position 10,271 of record JAJIBD010030930.1, read on the forward strand.
AGATAACAGAGTACATACATTGAAGGCTGTATCTTAAGCAAAGTTAAATTTCTTCAAGGATTAAAATGTACAACTTAAGGCTGGAGAAAGAGTACAGAGGTTAAGATGCTTTTCTTGCAACTTGGGTTCAATTCTTGGTGCCACATAGGGTTCCCCAAATGCTACTCAGAGTGATCCCTGATCACAGAACCAGGAGTGAGCAAAGACTAGTGTGGCCAAAAGCAAAAGCATTACAACTTTTCAGTCGATATTATAAGGTGGGCTTCTAAGCCCACTCTGCCTTCCTTTTGACATTCGGCATGAGGCATGCCTCAGAGAGGGGATTCATTTCTGCTCATTTGCAAGTGCTCTTTGGGTGTATAAGATCCATTTCATGATGTGATACAGAGAGCATCAACCTATAAATGAATACAGGCAGATCTGGTCCCCTCCTTCCTCCATCTGTGGGTCTGTGTGATTGACCGCCTGGGTGTAGGTGACCCTGGGCCAAATATCTTAATGTCCTTTCCTCCTCCACAGAATGGCAGGGACAATGGGAGTTTTCCGAGGCCTACGGGTCCATTGTGAGGATGGATTGTTTTTCTGTGCCCATAAAACTCACATGATTTCCGCTGAGAAAGGCCCGATTATGATGATTCCCTGGAGAGTTCCCCTTCCTTTGTAACAAAAGTGGAATTGTACTTTATCTCATTAGCTGCACATTATAGATTGCTCACCTACCAAGAACTTGCAAGATTTCTCATGTAAATCAGCCTGGAGCCTAGAGGCCTGGAGACAAAATGGGATAAAAAGCAGATGATATGCGAGCCACATGGAAGGAGGGGCCCAAGAACTTATATGTGGCAGTACCAGGACTGTTAAAGCTAGTGGAGACTTTAGACCCCTCTCCCGGTCTCTGTGGCACTTATACAGACACAGTGCCCGTGGACTTGTTTTGCCTGTCTTGAAGGGATGGCTAGAGGCTGACACCAGAACACCGACACAGGGGCACTTGGAAATGAACAAAGTCTGTATGGGCATCAGCATTGACTACAGAGACGGTGTCTGGCTTATGGAAGGCTAATCACAAATGCTCAGAAGTCATCTCATACCACAGAGACTGGCACATATCCAGGACAACAAGTGCAACAACTGTATCAAGGACAACAAATGCTGGCGTGGATGCAGGGAGAAAGGGTCTCTTATCCATTGTTGGTGGGAATGTCGACTGGTACAGCCTTTTTGGAAAACAATATGGACATTCCTCCCAAAAGTAGAAATTGAGCTCCCATTTGACCCAGCAATACCACTTCTGGGAATATATCCTGTGAGAACAAAAATACAGTGGAAACACCATCTGTACTTTTATGTTCATAGCAGCACTATTCACAATAGCCAGAAGCTGGAAACAACCAGTGTGCCCGATAACAGATGACTGGATAAGCTGTGGTACATCTACATAATGGAAAACTACGCAGCTGTTAGGAAAAACAAAGTTATGAAATTTGCCTATAAATGGATGGACATGAAGAGGATCATACTGAGTGAAATTAGCCAAAGGGAAAAGTACAGATACAGAATGACTGCATTTATTTGTGGGATATAAAAAATAACATGATATCAATATCCAAGGCCAGACAAAACTTGGATCAAGAGGTCTTGTCAGTGGGTAGAACCTACTGCAAATGTGTGGGAGTCAGAGATTAGGCAATACAGAGAAAGGAACAGTGTACTAATAATTATTGTAAATGATAATACCAGCGTAGAACTGAGCATTGAAAATAGGCAAGAGGATATACATGATAACCTCTAAATGTATGTATTGCAAGCCACAATGTGTAAGAGAAGAGAGAGAGAGAGAGAGTGAGAGAGAAGTGAAAATTTCCTGCCATAGACACAGGCTGGGGGTGGTAATCAGGGGACATTGGTGGTGGGAAAGGGTCGCAACACTGGTGGAGGGATGGGTGCTGGAACACTTTATGACTGAAACCCGAATATGAACACTTTTGTAACTGTATATCTCATGGTGGCATAATAATTTTTTTTAAAAATTCTCAGAAGTCATGGGCTAAGCTCTTGGGGCATCAACTCTTCAAAGCAATGACATTCACAGAGATTAGGCTCCTGATACAGAATCCCACTTGGCTCCCAGTTGCAAACAAAAATGAAAACCAAAACAAAACAAGACAGGAATAAAGAGATCTAACTTTGTGTTAGACCATTCACTTCTGATAATATCATTTCTCAGGGAAAATGTATTTTGGTTATCATTTTCTCAGAGAACATTTTTTCTCTCTCTGGCAAACCTGAGTGATGGAGGTGGGGATAGAAAGTCACATTCATAGGTATCAGGCTCACTGAGTTCAAATACTGCCCGTCTACTCTCAAGACATGTACCAATGAATGAACCTCTTAAGTTTTCCTTTCTTTACTTGCAATGGTGAGAATAATGACTGCCTTGTGACCACCAAAAAAACTTGAATATGTTCTATGTTCGGGACAACTGTCTTCATGTGGACAAAGAACTTGCTAAGACTCTAACTGCATGAAACAATTACCTTTTCGGAGCCCAACCTAGTAAATCTATAACAAGGGGTAGAGGACAGCTTCCCTGAGGAGGGAGAACTGCTGACCCCCTACTGATTGCCTCCATATGATGCAATCATATGGATTTTGTGAAAGAATTGAATTGACAGAGGTAGAGAGAGAGCACAGTGGTCAGGGCTTGACTGCCAAGCCCTGGAACCTTCCACGGCTGCCAGTGTCACTCCTTATTTGAAGGGGCACATCAGGACACACCGACAGCAAAACTTTCTCCAGGACAGTGGAACTCTTCTGTGGGGTGTAATCATTGTGGGTACCTGCCAATCTACATCCTCCAAACCCAATGCCTGCACAAGATCAAGAGTGAGTCCCAATGTACCCACTGATTGCATTTTATTAGAATGTGTTGATATAGGTTCATCAGTATTACCAATGTGCCCTCAGGAAAGATATTGATAACTGGGAAGAAAAGCAAGTGGACACAGAGATTCTATGGGGAATCTCTACACTCAGTTGTGTTTTAACTCTAAAGTCTTAAAAAAAAATAAGCAACGGGTTAGAGTATTGTACAGGTATTAATGCAACTGCCTTGCATCCTGCCACCCCTACTTTGATCCTGACACTGCACATAGTTCCCTGTGAACCACTAGGTGTCATTCCTAACACACAGAGAGGACTAGCCCCAGAGCATTGCTGTGTGGCTCAACCCCTGCCTCCTACTACTATGTCCAATAAGTGAGTTTTGTCTTTAGAACACATGCTCTAGTGACACTACAATGCAGGAGTGTGAGTTTGTTTGTTGGTGGGCCACATCCAGGGCTAACTCCTGGTATTCCTCGCTTACTTAGGGGCCACATGGAGTACCAGAAATTGAACGTGGGTCAGTCACCTGCAAGGCAAGTGCCCTGACCATTGTTCTATCTCTCTATCTCTGTCAATTCAGTTCTTTCACAAATCCACAAAAGCCACATTCTAAGGGGCTTCAAGTTGGGCTCCACCAACAAAACCTTGACACTCCTTAAAGTGTGTTCCTTAAAATGGTGCCTCTGTTTTATGCTTTCAGTGTGACCACAGAAATACAGACATCAGTAATTGCAGCCATAGCAGGAGCTTGTTTCTTTATCTTTGCTTTTTTCCATATTACACGAACTTTCAAATCTACAGAATAACTTTACAACAAATATTCATGTGCTCAAAATTAGTGATTTATTATACCTATCACCTATCTACTATTCATTCTTATTACTATACATCGGTGTATCTTTCTGATGCACTTTAAAATTAAATTTCAGACATCTGTTTGCTTTTTTCCTAAGTGCTTCAGATGAACATTATATACTAGAGTTCAACATTTTCTCCCAGTTATTTTTTAATCGTTCAAGGGACAAGTTGACACCAGGAAATGCACTAATTTTACATGAATGTTCCTGCTAAGCTTTGGCAGACACAGAAACCTATCACCAAGGCTCTTACCAACATACAAAAATTTGCTATCACATAGAAACTCAGGCTGTTCATATTCCTGAGGTAACCACTCTAGTTTTTCTGGTGGCAAATTTTGTCTATTCTAGATTTTCATATAAATTAGATCACACACTATGTGCTCTTTCACCGTATTTTACTCAACATATGAATTTTTGATGTCCATCAATGGTAACTGTATGTATCAATAACTGGTTTCTTTTTGTTGTCTATCAGATTTTATTAGTACTCATAGACTGCCATTTGCTAATCCATTTTTCTATTGATGACCATCTGGCTAGTTCTAAATTTTTGACTAGAATAAGTTTGCGAAGAATATTCAGACACATGTCTTCCTTCTGTTTGGTCAAGGTCAAGTTACAGATCTGCTGATCAGAAGTTAGGCGCATGCTCATTTTTTTTTCAACTTCCGTCTGCTGATGTCTTGGCTGTTACAGTGTTGAGGGCTGCATACTTGGCTGTCATGCTCAAACATTTGTTTGCACTACTTACATGCTCAGTGTAGGGTCGAACTCATGGCCTCACATAGTCAAGACAGATTCTGTCACTCAACGAGCCCCGCGACACTGAACGTTTAGTTTTATACGAAACTAACAGATCCTTTTTCAAAGTGGCTCTATCATTTATCCACCAGGCAATGATAAATGAGGGTAACTCCACCCCCTTGCCAAGATTTGCTATTGTCTGTCTTTTCAATTTCATTTTGGTGGGTGTGTATCGACATCTTGTTTTGAGAGAATGACTTTTTTTTAATTACCTGACTTAACTTAAAGATAATATAAATGAACCTCTATGAACCACAGGATTTTTCAGGGCGTTGTAATTTCCACTTGCATTATTTTGAGATTGGTGGTGAACCAGCAGGTTAAGAGAAAGGAAAGCCAAGTTTATTCCATATTGAAACTGCTAAGAAAATGATTAACATGGCTGATGATATAGTGTGCTTAGGTTCCAAGACCACTCCAAACTCCACTTGTGTCCACCATCAGAGGTGAGAACTCCACCCAGCAACAGCCTATCACAGCCCGTCTCGAGTGGCCACTTGTGGCCCCTGCGGTTCATCTATAAATGTTATATTTAGAGGTGACTACAAGGGTATGCCACCTGCACAGTAAGCCTGGCAAGCTGCCCGTGTTGTATTTGATATGCCAAATACCAGTAACAATTATATTAGTTCATTCCCATGACCTAATATAATGGTTTGAGGCTCTTTATGTTCCTAGAGCGAGCAGATGCCCTTGGGCTCTACTAGCATGAGACAGGACATATGGAGCTATTACTGCTGCCCGCTTAAGCAAATAGATGATCAATGGGAGGATAGCGATTAAATCAGAACAGTCAAAAATGGCTTTTCTTGGGAGGAGAGGAAGACACAGTGACACAGAGCTCGGGCGTGAGTCTTAAAATTGCACCGAGATGGGTTCTGTGCACTATTCACTAGTGATAGTGATTCCTTTCTCTCTGCAACTCTGCTGAGCTGGTATTGAATGGCACCATACCAGTCAGTGTTGGGCCCCCAAACAGAACCCATCTCGGTGCAATTTTCAGACTCATGCCCGAGCTCTGTGTCACTGTGTCTTCCTCAACTCCCAAGAAAAGCCACTTTTGACTGTTCTGATTTCATTCACTTAGCAGCTTCTTAGACTAGATCTCCTGTTCTGTCTCTGGAAGTTAAATGCAAAGCCTAATTCAGATAAACGCCTCCTACTTCCTAGCTCCAGAGCCTCTGCTGATGCACATTTGCATGGAGGATAATTACTAAAGCTCCCTGGCACATAGGGCAAAACAGCAAGTCTTAAATAGGAGGCAGGAGGACTTAGTGGTTGAGAGTGCCTGTTCTGAGCATGTGTCTCCTGAGCTGGCAACTTTCTAGTTGGGTTGCTTCTGCCAAAGTGGGTAATCTTGCTGAGCCTCACTTTACTCATCTGTTCAATGGGCATAAGAAACAAAATCTCTGTATCCTAGAGTTCTTGCAAGGGTTAACCAACAGACAGATTAAAATAGTCACTGATCAATGAATCCATCTTTACCTTGGTTAATCAACAAATCAAATATGATTATTATGGTTGAATTTTATTTAAATATGTCAAATTTTGTTGCAAGGCTCTGCTGGGGTGGCGGGCCAGGACTAGAACCGCCATCCCTCCTGGGTACCTCGTGAGCGGCTGGGCACAGGGAGAGCCAGTAGCAGCTCTGCCCCATGTCTGTGAATCATGGAGGAGTCAGGAGGGATGGTGGGTTCTAGCCCTGGCCCGCCATCCCGGCAGAGCCTTGCAACAAGCCAGACGACCCCCCACTCCATGAGAGCCTCCATTGTCTACATCCGGACTTCTCTCTTGTCAGAACTCCACCCAGCAGACCAGCCTATCATAGCCTGGCTCATCGAAGTTCCATCCTGCGGTCTTTTTTAAATCTGGCTCAGGTATGCTGGTCCAGAGACTCACAGACATGGGGCAGAGTTGATACTGACTCTCCCTGTGCCCAGCTGCTCACGAGTTGCCCAGGAGGGATGGTGGATTCTAGCCCTGGCCCACCACCCCAGCAGAGCCTTGCAACTAGCCAGATGACTCCCACTCCATGAAGGCCTCCATTTTCCACATCTGGACTTCTCTCTAGTCAGAACTCCGCCCAGCAGACAAGCCTATCACAGCCTGGCTCGCGCAGCCAGCGGTTCATCAATAAATGCTGGACTTAGAGATGACTACAAGAGTATGCTACCTGCATGGCAGGGCCTGGCAAGCTACCCGTGTTGTATTTGATATGCCAAATACCAGTAACAATTATAGACCTCATTCTGGAATGGATTGAGGCTCTTTATGTTCCTGGAGCAAGCAGGTGCCCTTTGGCTCTACTAGCATGAGACAGGACATATGGAGATGTTACTGGGGCCTGCTTGAGCAAATAGATGATGTCAAATTTTATTTCAAATTTAATTTAGGCACCATGACATATATGTTAACAAGGAAGTTTCAGGTACATAAGTTACCAACATCACAGTCAGAATCTCAGTGTCTCTGCACCAGTCAAAGTCCCCATCCCCCACTCCCACTCGACCACCTTGGTAAAGTCAGTTCTACAGGCCAACTCTTAAGAGTCTATTCCTAAAGGCCCTTTGTTATTCCCTTATAAGATGTTATATTTAACATATGTGAGGGATCATTCTGTATTTGTCCCTCTCCCTCTAACTGACTTCACTCAGTACAATCCCATCTAGATCCATCCACATAGTGGAAAATGACACTATTTCATCTTTCTTATACAGAGGAGCATTCCACTGTGTGTATAGTCCATGGTTTCTTTATGCATCCCTCTGTGCTTGGGCACTTGGGTTGTTTATAGGTTGGGGCTATTGTAAATAGTGTGTAATGAATATAGGAGTACAAATGTCTTTTTAAAATATTGCTTTTTGGGCTCTTAGATTAGATGTCAAACAGTGGAACTTCCGAGTCATGTGGAGGTGCTATAGAATTGCACAGTTCTTAAGATAATGTCACATCATCTGACTTCAAATGACCAATCTTGGTTTCGGTCACTTTCAGAATGAAATCCAAACTGTCTGCTAGAGCTTATTAAAAAATATCGCTGTATTCATAGTCCTGTGAAGCCCTTCAGTCTCAGACCCCACTTTGGTTCTGCAGCCAACTCCTTGTATCCTGGCCACAGGCCCCTCTGGGCTGACAAGTTAGGCTGGTCCTAACCCAGGGTCTTTGCACCAGCTCCTCATGTGGTATAATGAAAGGCTCAGCGCCCATTCCCGAGAGAGCCTCCTTTAGGATGCCAACTCTCTAAAAGTTGCCTCCCATTGTGGCAAAAGAGAAGGCTGAAAGGACAAAAGCATTCAGGCCCAGTCATGAATTTTCTCTCTGCACTCTTTCACAAGCCAATGTTGAGCTTGCCCAGCTGAATTCCACTCCTCTCTCATCCTCAAAACTTCTAGATAGCTCTTCATTCTTCCAGAAAAAGTCTCTCTCAACACCACCTTCTCTCTACTCTCACTTCATTGAGTCAACCAATCCTCTCACATTTAGGGTCTCAGTCTTGAGGTCATTTCTTCCAGGAACTGGTCTAGCTCTAAATCTAGACTTGTTGCCACAGTGGGTGGTCACCGGACATTACCAGAAAATGCTTCTCCCCATAAAGCAATACGATCCATTTTATAGATGTGAAAAGTGAGGCCACAGGAGGCCACAAGGAGCAAATCCTCGCACACCTGTGCTCATCAGCAAGATCCACTCTCTGCTACCCCTAGAATCCCCTGCACCCCACACTTACACATACACAAACATACTGGGCTTGTGGTCAGGCGGTCCCTTCCCATTGCCCTGTCCTTCATACAGGCACTTTGGGATGAAGGCAGGATCTAAGAGTGAGCAATACTCCTGGAGTATCATGTGGTCAGCATTGGAATATACCGCAGGATCCTGACTTCTGGGGGGTCTCTGCAGCATGGGGGTCTCCCCACAAGAATTCATCACACCTGAGTCAGGACCATTTAGAAGACTCTGTGGTAAAATATTACCCATATAGACTTAGAGGAGCCAAAAAAACTGAGGCTTAGTCCGACACTTCCCTATAGGAAGGAACCTTTGACCCCTTTAGGGTTTCAATATTCTCATCTGTTCAGAAGGGAGAAGGGATAGCAATAACAAAACTCCCTGACAGCTTTTGAAATGCTAAATAGGATATTGGATGAGAGACTCATAGCAAGTATGTGGAGCAAAGTGCTCTTGTTGATGTTACCCATATCTGGTGGAGAGTCCTAACAGGGCAGTGGGAGAGGTACTGGTGACTTAGGGTGGCTGGATAATGATCTCAGTGATGCAATTACTCTTTTGGTAAATTACCCTGGGTCTCTGTTTTCTTATTTGTAAAATGGAATAGTCAGGGGTTAGAAGGTGCTATTTTAAAAATATCTAATTTGGCAAAGCAATGAAAAGGACAAATGACACCCAGATGCTCAATGTAAAGCCAGTGCTGGAGGAGATGGTTAACAGCCAGGAGCCTCTGGTCCTGCTCTCTGCTCTCAGTGCAGAGTGGATCCAGGTTCCTCTCACTGCCATCAGGGCATCATTCCTCACCAGCTTGCTGGGGCTGACTCAGTGTGACATCCCAAGACTCCCTGTAATCCATCAATGAGTCCGTCAACAAACAGCAGCCACAATGGGTTACATTGTGCCGAACTTAGAAGGTCACACATAGGAGTAAATAAGATCCAAATCTTTGAGGAACTTTTAATCTCAGAGGAGATCAAATGGATGCATTTGAAACATCACCCAGTTCTACAAGGTAACAATTCTGCCTACCGGAGATGCTAGCGCTGACCTCCAAATAAAGTGTTGTTAGGTATGTGAGACAGAATGCTAATCACACCTCCAAATATTCTCTCTTTTTCCTTGTATTTCTAACACAAACTCCTAAATCCCAGCTAGGTATACGAGTCCTAGCAGTAAATACCGCCCAGCTTGGTTGCAACTAAGAATGGTCTATGATAGTATAAAACCAAGCTCTAGGGAAAAAAAAAGGCAGATATGATCTCCACCATCCATTCTCAATTTCAAAAGCTACTTGCCTTCAGCATAGTCTTCCTTCTTTTCAGTGGTCTGGAACCTAGATGGGGAGATTATGAAACATCTTGGATCACTGTGGAAAAAAGGAAAAAACACTGCCCCAGGAAATGGCTGAGCTATAACATGGAAAGAATAAGAGGCCTGAAATTCATAGAACATAGAAAACTGCCTTTCTGGAACTGCTTGTCCCTCTGGTTAGGTGAGAGAAAATGTTCTACCCTGTTTGAATAAGTGGATTCTGGACTTAACAGTGTCCTAACTGGATTTGCTTTAAATTAAGTACAGATAGATTGCAATCATGGCCCATCCATTTATTCATTCATTTATTCATTCATTTGTTCATTCATTACACATGTACTGGGCTCTAGAAGGTATATGTGCAGGTCTATTGCAAGTACTGTGTGAGGTACTCTCCCATCCATTACCACAATCAATTTTTCTAATCATATGAAGCTAGAGATTACTGCCCTCCTCATTGTACAGATGAGGAGATGGTAATTCAGAGGTCTCCGGAACTTGCTAGAGGTCACACAGCTAATTAAGGCTGATCAGGAACCCAAATTAAAGTCTGATTCCTGTCTTAAAAAATGTCATACTCTTTCCACTCTACCTAAGTAGCTCCAAAAGAGCTGGGGATATTGAATTATAAGACATTGTCTTTATCTTGAGAAATAATGCTGTGATTAAGACTCAAGAAACAATGATAGTATAATGCAAGAATAAACCCAATTGCACAGTCAATTATGTAGTACAAATCAGCACAAGCAATTATTATTTGAGCTGCTATGACTGAACCACCTTGCAGGGAGCTGGGATATGTTACAGGGGCAGATGGCTCTTGAGGCTCCATCAGACAAGGCCCCAATCTCATTAGAAGAGCTGAGCAGAGAAGCAAAAACCCTATTCCAGACCCACATTGGCCCCGGCCTCTAAATGAAGGGTTATCATAAACTAGCCCCCTATCAGCCAACATGCCTGTGTTGATTATGTATCTATGAGTACAGGCTACAGGAAAGGAAATAATAGTTATTAACCATCAGGAATAGTCACCAGTGGGAAAGCACATAATTTATAGACACTGGCTATGGGAATAGCCCCCTCCCATCCAGAATGGCCATAAATTTCAGAAGGAGATACACAGATAGCTATTCTTTAGACTTGAAAAAGGCAAGAGCAGTTTTATATTATGTAATTACTGAAACTCACCATTTACCATACATACACCAAAGATTTATGGTAACAAGAGAGTCATGAACAGTCCCCAGCATTTCCTCCTGATTTATAGGGAGACAGAGAGAACAGGAGAAGGGGCAGTAGGCATTGTGCTTGGAAAGAATTAGGCTGCCAGGGACCCAGCCTGTGGCTCCCACAGAGAAAATGGGGAAAGACCAGAGGGCTGATGGACCCCATTTGCCCTGCATCCTCCTTGACTTAGAAGAGATCTCTCTCTAATCCAACTGGATCAAGTCAGACCAACACTAGTGACCTTCACACACTTGCTACAAACTCCCCACGAAAACCCATGTTGAAGGTCAAGGCACTCAAAGATGAAACCCACCCACAGTGAGCACCAGTGCTAAAATAGGCGCGACAATCCCAGTCATCAGGACAACCACATCATCCATGAAGGGAAGGGAATTTAAAAATAGAAAAGGAGACTGCAAAGGATCAGGGTAAGCATGTGGAAAGGAGAAGAAAAAGACAATTCAGGAGTGGCATGAGCTGAGCAAGAGCACAGAGAACATTTCAGCAACTGCTGAGAACTCCAGTTTGTTTGCTTGTTTAAACACATATGCAACCCTGCCCCCATACCCTCCTCTCCAGATGCACCACTCTTTAATTCATGCCCACTGTTTGGGTCCTAAAACCCCCTACAGGCAGACTCTATTTTGTATTCAAGAAACCCCCTGCAGATAGCTAAATGAGCAGAGCATAGGCTTTGCAGGCAGGAGGCCTGAGTTTAATCCCTAGCACCTCATGGTCCCCACAACTCTCCTTTCCCATGTCACCAAGCAGTGACCCTGTGCATACAGTAACCCCTGAACACTGTACCCCACCCGAAAAGAGACACCCTCCTGGGGTTTCTGACTTCTAAGTCCTTGTGGATGTTGCCCTCTTTCATTTTATTTTTTAAGCATGTTCCTCTCCTCCTAAAATTGCTGAAATCCACTGCCTCTCAGAGCTGAGTTTGGACAGGTGTGTAGAGTCCCTTGAGTGGGAGGAGGCCCTGTTCTATACTCTCGGATCAAAAGAACTCTTCCCCCATGGGGAAGTGCTTAGTAGTAGACCAGGAATTAAGTTTGACAACGAGAACCATGACTTCATTTCAGTATCCCTAATACATTAAAACTTGCCTAGAACCTAAGAGGGGATTGCTAATGGCTGCTGAACAAAAAACCAAATGAACGAAATAATCACAAGGAGCTTTAATATCCTGTGGAAACACTAATGATATATTTGTTAAGTGAGAAGAAGACAGGTTACCTAATTATATTTACAATCACCAGCGCAAAACAAAACACAGAAAAGACTGGAAGGAAATAGGCCCAGATGTGTCAGCTGTGGATTTTGTTTTTGTTTTCCAGAGTTGTAAGGTCACTGGTAACCTTGGGGGTTTGTTTTTTTATTCTTTTCTCAAAATTTAGCAAATGCCTAGAGTAAACCTACACTGAGTGTAGAATTATAAAAATGCAAGATATGTGAAAAGTCTCCAGGGGGGCATTTGCTACTGTACTGTTGACAGATGCTTCTTGATGTGGCACCAACACCCTCACTTGACTTCAGAGGAGTCAACCTTATGCTTTATGCTTTATTCTTGTGTGTGTGTGTGTGTGTGTGTATGTGTGTGTGTGTGTGTAGGACGGGCGTACCCTGGCTGTGCTCAGGCTTACTCCTGGCTCTGCATTCAGGAATTACTCCTTGTGGTGTGCAGGGAACTATATAGGATACCGGGGACTGAACCTGGGTTGACCAGGTAGGTACAAGGTCTTCCCTTTTATACTAACACTCTGGCCCCTTATGCTTTATTACTAATCAATGAGTTCAGCCTGGGCTAAATCCATACCCTGGAACTTCATATAAATCAGTCCATGCCAGCCTTAATTTAGGGATTGATTCCAGGATGGAGTGTGACTGTGATTGCAGCAAGGTGGATGAGATTTCATTCTGAGTCTTTAACTTGAGCTGATGGGAAGTCACTTGTCACTTGTCTTCCCATTGTTCATCGATTTGCCCAAGCAGGCACCAGTAACGTCTCCATTCATTGGGAATGAGGTCCATTATTGTTACAGTTTTGGGCATATCAAATACACCATGGGTAGCTTGCCAGGCTCTGCCATGGCTCTGAGTTCATCCCAGGTGATCTAGTCTTTTCTGTCAGACCATTAACTACCCAGGGCCCACAGGGCAGAGCCCTGCATGTAGACAAGCCTGTCTCCCTGTTTGCCACCTGCCGCTGCAGCCAGGTACTCTAGCCACACCCGGAACACCTCAAGGGGAAGTAGTTTGCTAAATCTGGTGCTAGGATGATGTGAATCTGAGGTGCCATTGGGTACCACTACATGGTGGTAAAGGGAGAATCTGCTTTTTCCCTAGAACAGATTTCCCAAAATAAGTGATACTGTCCCACTTAATGTTGAGTGATCTCGAGAGATGGCAGGAGCCATGAGTCCAGTTGGCAGAGCGTATTCTTTCTTTCTGCTGTCATAAGAGAGATTCCCAGGGGATACTGAGTAATGCTTTAAGTAAGGGGCAATATAGGTGGGAATCTCTTCACTAAGGAAAGCAGAGCCAAGAAAAGAGTCTCTTGAGTCTTTATTTGGCTCCTAGATCAAAACAAGCTTGAAGCTGGATCAGCATACTTGGGTCGGTTTCCTCCTTTATTGTCTATATAAATATAATTTATGCAATGTTTATTACCTATATAATCCTAATCATCAAAGCACCTTTACCTGGACCATTACACCAGACACATGTCCCTCCTTTCCTATTTCCCTGCCTTCCCTCCAGGAATACACACCTTCCTAACGTTGTGCTAAACAATCCATTTTTCTTTTAAAAGATGATTTACTACATATGCACATATCACAAAACAATACATTACTTAGAGTTGGTTGTTTTTGTGCTTTATAAATGGAATCACGCCATATGCAGTCTTCTGAGAATTGCTTTTCTCACCCAACATTATTTTTTCTGAGATTCATCTAGATTGCGACAGGTAGCTCTAGTTCATTTATCTTTAGTACTTTAAAAAATTTCATTTCTCTTTATAAAGAGACTGAAATAGGAAGCACAAATGTGCAACAACCTCCAAGGGGAGGAAAGAAAAGAAGGAAGGAGGGGAGGAGGTAGGGAAGTGGAGAAGGAAGCAGGGAGGGAGAGAGCAAGGGAAGGCTGGAGGGAGGGTGAAAGGGAGGCAAGGAGAAAGAATGAAGCCTTTGCTGGGTTCCAGATTCTGTGATAGCTAATGGGTGTGTACTTCCGCATACATCCTCACAAAACTCATAGGAATTATGCTGAATTCCCTACTCTGTTCAGATGAGACAGAGATTATTACACTTTCAAGGTTACTGACCTCACTGGGGACAGGGATGAAATGCCAACTGTCTTTTATTCATCCTTTTTCTGAATTAACATCCGGACTGTTTATCTCCTATGCTCCAAAGACAAACCCAGGAAACCTAGTATGTCAATAAAGAAAGCAAATGAAAACACCCCTTTGTTAGTTGACTAAGAGAGCAATGGGCCAGACTTGGTTCAAATCCTGGCTTTGCCATTTATTCCCTCAAGGTGGGGGGGGAGACAATGCTCATCGTACAATTCTCAGTGTGGTTCAGCTACAGGTTCAATACAGATATTTCAGACGCAGTACTACTTGAATTCTATTGTTCCTACAATGACCTGGACTGCCCCAGCTAGGCTGGGGTGGGAGTGGGTAGGGATGGGGCTCTAGAGTTTTACCTAGAGGTGTTCAGGGAATCAAGAAGTGTCAGGGATCAAGCAAAGGTTAAGTGCATGCATGGCAAGGACCTTGACCCCTGTACTCTCTCTAGACTAGACCCTGTTATTTCTTAACTAGGTTCGATAACTAAGTTTCCTTGACTGAAATGGAGACATTAATGGCATCACCTTCTTTGTGTGTTATGAAACATTTCCAAGGAGCTTAAAACAGTACCTGACTCATGTTACCTCTTCCATAATTGCCAGCAGCTTTCCTGTATCCATCCTCTAGCTGTACAAGTTAAACAATGCACGTCCTAGATTTCATCATTTCTCATCCATAAGTATAGGAAGGGCTCTCTGATGGGCTTTCTGAGTTCTTCAAGCTCTTTAGATGTACCAAGAAAAATACTGCTAAACGTAAGTGATCACTTTGTTCTCCTGTTTAAAACCCCTCATTCCAATTCATCACTTATCCTAGAAGGTCCTTCTATTGGCAGGATCAACTGATCTACTTATCTACTTATGGTTCCCAGAACACACATAGCATTTCATGCCTCCTTATCTTCCCATATGCTGTCCCCTCTGTCTGGAATGGTCTGTCCTCTATGGGAATAAACCTCGTTGGAGGTTGGAGAACTCAGTTCTGGATAATGACACCCTTCTGCACTTCAACTTGGCACAAAACTTCTATTTTTGTTGTTGCTTTTTTGGGTCACACCTGGCGACACTCAGGGGTTACTCCTGGCTCTTTGCTCAGGAATTACTCCTGGAAGTGCTGGGAATCATGTGGGATGCTAGAGATTGAATCCAGGTCGGCCGCAGTACAAGGCAAATGCCCTACTGCTGTGTTATCGCCGCCCCCACAAAATTTCTTTTAAACCAACAATACCTTGAACACAGATCACCTATTGAGTAAACCTCATGTCACTACTATAATTTGTTTTCCTTGTTTAATTTTCCCTGAGCACTCTGGCCTCCCTTAGGGAAAGTTGTGTGTGTGTGTGTGTGTGTGTGTGTGTGTGTTTTAATTTGTGAGCTGCAGTTCATGATCAGGCCACCTTTGTGCTACTTCAGCCCATTTGCTGAAGTTTAATGAAGATTAAGTTCTCAACCATGTTGGGTTGTGGGACTAAGAAATAGAAAGGCTCGGAATTATGCTACTCTGATCAGGAAAATGACTGCAATTCTCCTTCAGACTGGGGAACTGGCATATTAGCATGTAATTTATTAGACCTCAGCACAAGTTCATTTTTTATAGGCAGAGCATCTATTTTAATAGCTACATATATAACCACCATTTTCAATCTGCTCCCTTTTCCCCAAGAGAAAAACATGGAAGGAATTGAGGAAGGATAAAAGTCAGGGACAGAATGAGTGTTCTGTGTTGCTTAAAGCCTCAAGGAGAAGGTGGAGACAGATTCACATGGAAACATACATGCATCTGGAAGATTAAATTAGCACAATGGAGGGGGTTGGCTATCATTTTTTACCTTATGTACCTATTCCATTTGCCCACCTGACCAGTCTATCCACACTGAGCCACCCAACTGTTTGGGTTATTTGAAGCTTCTCTACTGCAAAAGTTCTTTATAGGAAAGTTGCCATGTGCTAAAAGGAGAAATCAACCTTGGAGCCTGATGTTTTTATATCTGAATTCTGGAGCTGCCTCTTCCTGGGTGGAGAGCCTTGAGAAAGTGACTTAATAAATATTAGTTTCCTATTCTGGATATTGGATGGCAGTTCCTAATTCAAAGGACAGTGGGGACAGACCAAATGAAGTTATGTATGTACACAACAAAGCAAAGCACCTGGTACTTGGTAGAGCCCATTGCAATAACCATTAGCTCATAGTATCAGTCCTTATCTGTGCTGATGAATCAGGACAAAGACCAAGGTGGGGCAGGAGTTAGCATCCAAACCAACTCTCCTGTCTTGCTGGAGCACAGGTACACCATTTAGTATTGTCCTCTTAGAAACCCACAGGCAGTCTTAAAGGACTCCTGGATTCCTCTGAGTATACTCTCATCTCTTTGATCATGGGGACAGTGAAGCCATGAGACAGAAGCAACTGGGTTCAAGGTGACCTGGTGGAATACAGCCACCAACCATGAGTACAGCCCCCTGCTCCAATCTCACATGGGAGGGGAACTATCTTCCTTCTTGTCAAGCCTTGATGGCTGATCTCTGTTCTTCAGCCAAACTGATTAAGCAGCTCATCACCCTTGCAGAACAGATGTGGGGGATGCAACTGTCATGTACAGGGACAGAGAGAGTCTGGTCTGAGCTAGTAAGGACACGACTCTCTGTGAAGGGTGAGTGAAGGCAAGGAGAGAACTGATTCTCCACTAGGAGAAAGCTGTGGGATTCAGAAGCAAGGATGAAATGAAGCCTGCTCATCCATAGGACCCCCAAGGAAATAACATAAGGGATAATCCAGGAAAAGTCATCAATGAGACATGTTCCTCATTCTGACCCAACTCTGCCTCAGCTTGTGTCCCAGAGGAGGAGAAGGCCCTCAAAGAACTAGGCCAACACTAGCCAACAAAGGCAGGTCCACTTTGCTCACAGGCCGTCTGCACCCCTGGGAAACTCAGATGGAGAGGTCATGCAGTACGTTGAGAAGGGCTCTATGCAAATGTGTGCACGTCTCATCATAATGGTTCCTCCCACTCTTGGGATCTTTCGGACTAAGGAGAATACTTGCTGAATCTCTGCTTCCAACTACAATTGTTCTCAAGTCCAAAGCCCCTCCTTCACGAGGAACAAATCTTCTGTCCATTCCTTCCACCTAGTTCTGGGGTCTGTGCAGACAGCCAAGGTTCTTATCACAGTCCTGCAGTCATGAGCAGGTACATTCTCCTTACAAAAATCAGTTCATGGCCTGAAATAAGAACTTTAATCACAGGACCTCAAGACCAATACTTCAGGAGGAGCGAGTGTGTTCACTAGCAGGTTTTAGACCTGGGGGAGCCATAAAGAGCCTGGGGAACTAGGGTGCTATTCCTGAGCTCCAGTACAACAAGCCTTTGAGGGAACTTTCTGGTGAGTAAGGGCCACATGCCCTTCTAAGAACAGGAGACTTTCCTCACGGAGTAATGATGGTAGCAACTGTGTCAGCCTCCAGGAGAAAGTTGTACCTGCTGCAGGAGAAGGGTTGTCCCAATGGGGAAACTCAAAGAGGATATAGCATATTAAAGAGCAGGATTTCTTACCCTGAAAGCTGAGTGACCTCCCCTCTGCACCCTCGGCCCCCTGCTTCCCTTTGATGGACTCCTCACTTTGAACTTTGTCTGAGATGAGTTTTCTCTCTCGATGAATGAACTCCTGTTGAGATGGAGCTCAGAAATGGCCTGACCCTAACTGGGTAGTTTTATGACAATCCAGAAAAGAATTCAGCTCTCCATGGTGAAAAATCTGCCAGATGCCCATGTTTGTATAGCACTTGGTGGTTTATAAAATGCTTTCATATTATTTTCTCATTTTAGGCCCACAACAGTTCTGGGTGACCAACTGAGCTGGGAGCATTCTCCCTAATTAAGTGAACTGTGACCTAGAGCGCAGAGGGAAAGATCCCAAAGGAAAAGTCACCATCTGCTCTATTTTTTTGCTTTGGTGGGACCATGTCACAACATCCCCTAGAAATGCATGGTAATCATTTTCACACAGTCACTCCTTCATGCAACTCAGAGCATAGTCACAGCTTATTGTACCTGTTTTTGACATCTTTGTATTTCCTTTCTGCTCTCTGCCTTGAGAGATCCCTCAGCTCTCATCCCTCAGGTGCTGAACCTGGCAATCAGCACCCTTGCTTTTGGCCGCACTAGCACTCCTGACTGACCTTTAACCTCTGTGACTTCAGCTTAGCCATGCCCCTAAGCAGTTTCCCTGAGTATCCCAGTGAGTGTTCCTTAGTACCTCTGGATCCAGCCTTGAGTGGAGGATTCTCAAGGATCCCTGCTATATTGACACATTCTGGGGTTTCCACAGCATCCCGACTGAGTATAAACCGGGTTTGGGAAATTCCCCCAATGTTGAGAATGCTCCTCTGTATCATAATGGCAGTTCCGAGATTTCCCAAATACACGGCAACTCTCTGTCTCTGAGCCCTGCTGCCATCAGCTCTATGGGTGGAATGGAGGTGCTAGTCTCACTTTCAGTCACAATGCTGAAGCTCCTGAAGAAAAGTGTGGAAGTTGGAACAATACAGCATGCTCCTTACAATTGAGACAAAGGACTGAAATAGAGGATACAGCCCAAATTAGCACATGAGCAACTCCCACTGATGAGGAAATTATTCGACTACAAATTACACACTGCTGCTCCACCAGCCCTCCTGAACCTTAAGGTGCTGCGTTAATCACCAGAAGCAGGGAAGAAAGGAGAGAAAGCAAGTGCACAATGTGAAGAGGAGGGAACAGCAGTTACATTTTTAATTTACTTTTGTAATAGAATCATCGTGATTTACAAAGTTACAGAGATATTTATGATTGAGTTTCAGGTGTATTTTCTTCAACACAGTACCAACTACTCTCCTCCAATGTCCAAGATTCCCTCCCATCCCCAGTATCACATACTTTTCTGAGAGTTCCATTTCCATTACTCCTGCCCCAATGGCAAAGACAGGGTCTCCTGCTCTTTGTTTCTATTGCCATTTGGACATTTGATATTCCTCTAGAAGGTTTCTTTATATCTCATATATGAGAAACATCTTTCTGAGTGTGTTCCTCTCCCTCTGACTGATTTCACTGAACATGTGACTCTCCAGGTCCATTCACATTTAGCAAATTACATGGTTTTATCTTTCCTTACAGCTAAGGAAGTGAGTGAGCAGAGACTCTTGAGCAGAGGCCCTTGGGCTGTACTAGCATGTGGACAGGGACAAATGGAGATGTTACTGGTGCCTGCGACAACTCCACCCAGCAGACCAGACTATCACAGCCCGGATCATCGACAGCCACCCTGCAGCAGTTTTTTTTTTTTTCAATCCGGCTCAGGTATGCTGAACCAGAGACTCTCAGACATGGGGGCAGAGCTGCTACTTGCTCTCCCTGTGCCCAGCTGCTCGTGGAGGCGCCTGGGAGGCATGGCGGGTTCTAGCCCTGGCCTGCCACCCCAGCTGAGCCTCACAACAAGCCAGACCACCCTCCCCTACTCCATGGGGCCCGCCATTTTCCACATCTCAACTTCCCTCTCGTCACAACTCCACCCAGCAGACCAGACTTGTCAATAAATGCTTTATTTAGAGGTGACTACAACAGTATGCCACCCACACGACAAGTCTAGCAAGCTGCTCGTAGTGTTTGATATGCCAAATACCAGTAACATTTATATTAGGTCATTCCCGTGACCTAATATAATTGTTTGAGGCTCTTTATGTTCCTGGAGCAAGAGGATGCCTTTGGGTTCTACTAGCATGAGACAGGACATATGGAGATATTACTGGTGCCCGCTCTAGCAAATAGATGATTAACGAGAAGATAGTGATAGTGATAGTGACTGGTGCCTGCTCGAGCAAATTGATGAACAATGAGAAGGCAAGTGATACAAATGATACAGCTAAGTAGTTATCCATTGTGTATATGTATATAATAGTTTCTTTATCCAGTTATCTGTCCATGGGCATTTGGGTTTTATCCATATTTGGCTATTGTACATAATGCTACAGTGAATGAAAGGGTACAGATGCCTTTTCTTGTGTGTGCTTTTGAGCCCTTAGGGTATATTCCCAGGAGTAGAACTGCTGGGTCACATAGAAGTTCAATTTCTAGTGTTTTTGAGAAATATCTGTCGGGAAGTCACTGGGGTCCCCAACAATATCAGGAAACGAGTTCCCTTCTGCCTCCAAAAAATATCCATACTGTCTTCCCAAAAGTCTGAAGTCAACATTCCCACAAGCAGTGAATATGACAACACTAGTTGATGTTGTTCTATTTGAGGATTGCCAGTCTCTGTGGTGTGAGGTAATATCCAAGGGGGGACACAGATAAAAACTGCATCAATGTTGTGTGTAAGACTTTATGACCAGCCAGTAGAATGGGGGGAGAGGTGTGGTCACAGAAAGGAAACAAGTTCAGAAAGGGTTATATAAAGGTCCTATATGAGTTGAGAAATGCTAGTCTATGTCATTTGCATTACTTCAATTCAAAATATGCACTACTGGGAAAGATCACTAAGATATTAAGGCACTTGTCTACTGGATCTGTTTAATCTCAGGTTACAGTTTTCCAAGGTAAGCTAGATGTCCTCTTGTTCAATTGAGTTGCATTAATCTGAAAAATAAATCTTTTTACAAACTATAACAATCAAATCTACAAAATTTGCCTGAAAAGTAGGAAAACTGGGGTAAGGGGTGGGGGTGGAAGGGAGCCCCAGGACACTGTGGAGGGAAGTTAACAATGATGGTGGGACTGCTATGGGGACACTGTATGCATAAAACTCAACTATGAATAAATTTGAGAAAGAAAGAAACCGAAAGAGGGGGAATATGGGGACATTGGTGGTGGGAATGGGGTACTGGTAGAGGAACAGAGCTGGAACACTGTATGACTGAGACCCAAATATGAATATCTTTGTAATTGTATATCTCATAGTGGTATAATAAAAATAAATAACTATATTGGGAAATAAAAGAAACAATATTGGAAAAAAAGAAACAGAGAGAGGGGGAGGGAAAAAGAAAGAAAGAAAGAAAGAAAGAAAGAAAGAAAGAAAGAAAGAAAGAAAGAAAGAAAGAAAGAAAGAAAGAAAGAAAGAAAGAAAGAGAGAGAGAGAGAGAGGAAGGAAGGAAGGAAGGAAGGAAAAGAAAGAAAGAAAGAAAGAAAGAAAGAAAGAAAGAAAGAAAGAAAGAAAGAAAGAAAGAAAGAAAGAAAGAAAGAAAGAAAGAAAGAAAGAAAGAAAGAAAGAAAGAAAGAAAGAAAGAAAGAAAGAGAGAAAGAGAGAGAGAAAGAGAGAGAAAGAAAGAGAGAGAGAGGGAGGAAGGAAGAAAGAAAGAAAGAAAGAAAGAAAGAAAGAAAGAAAGAAAGAAAGAAAGAAAGAAAGAAAGAAAGAAAGAAAGAAAGAAAGAAAGAAAGAAAGAAAGAAAGAAAGAAAGAAGGGAAGGAAGGAAGGAAGGAAGGAAAGAAAGAAAGAAAGAAAGAAAGAAAGAAAGAAAGAGGGAGCGAGTGAGCAAGCAAACAAGAAAGAAAGACTTAAAGGAAGGGACTACACCCAGGCCTGATTACCATAGATATGAGATATGGTGTGACCAGTCCAGGTACATCTAGCTGTCAGGGTTCCAACAGGATAACAGCAGCACATATGAGTAGGATCTAAGATGCATAAGCCCAGAATTCAACGCTGATATCTAAGTAGGAGATGCACAAGTCTAGGTATCTGAGCACAGAGATGGTGTTTAAACTCCCAATACAGCATGGGGTTTTCCAAAGTGTAAGCCTAGAGAGAGAATAGCAGAACCCTAGCCCAATTCATAGTTTACAGCTAAGACACAGGAGCAAGAATTGTAAAGGAAATCCCAGGAAGGGCTGTTAAATGAGAAAAAAAATAGCTTATGACATGCTACATGGGCAGCAACCAGACAGGAAGGCAAGCAACTGGTGATTTCAAAGATAGTGTAGAAACTAGTACATTGAATGGAATTTTGTACCCAACACTCTCTAAAGCAAGACTTACAAGGAGCTTGCTTGAAATCCTATCTGTAATTATATCTGTGGGAACAGTATTTGAAAGTAAAGTGTAACCTTTATATATAGATATAGGCAATTTAGACCCTATTCCAGTTAAAAATAAAAGGGTGGGTTCTTGTTATTTACTGGGTTAAAACAAAGCAGGATCAGAGAGCAGGTAGGGTGGTTCTTGCATGCGGTCAACCTGAGTTTAATTCCTGACACTCTATAAGGTCCCCAAATCCTGTCAGGTGTGACCCTGAGTGTAGGACCAGAAGTATTCCCTGAACACTGCCAGACAAGCCCAAACCTAAACAAAAACTCAGGGCGAGAGACATAGTACAGAGATAAGAAGATACCCTTGACCCCAGTTAATACAGATTTGATCCTTGGTAGCATATATAGTCCCCTAGAACTGCTAGAGTGATTCCTCAGCACATAGACAGGGATAAACCCTGAGCACTCCTGGGAGCGGTCCCAAAAATAAACAAACAAAACCTCTCTGTTGTGACCTATAATTGAGCGATTGGAGCTCTGGTTCCAACATTTTTTTTAAATTATCTTAGCCTAGGTAAGCTGGGAATGAAAGAGCTTATTTATTCCTTCATTCAGTCAATATCATTTAGTGTTACCAGATGTTAATATAAATGCTGGGAGCATGGCAGTAAACAAACCCAAGAGAAATTCCACCTCCCCTACAAGCCTTCTTTGGAGCCACCCCCTGTGCAGGAGCGACCTGGGTAACAGGAGCACGCCTCGGCAATCCCATTCACCCACTGCTGCAAGTCTCCTCCTCTTCTGAAGCCTTTTCACAAATGATGATCTGGGGCATGCATTCACTTGCTAGAGCTGCAATCAGAAAGGGTTTCCCAGAGAAGGTCAAAGCTAACAAAGATACTGTCATGCAATGCCAGATACTAAAAGTAAGAACCCACAGTGTGGGAAGAGTTGGTTCCTTCAGGGGCTATGGGAACGGCACCTCTCTTCAACCTGGAGATGGTCATCTTCTCCCTGTATCCTTCTCTCCATGCATATGTGTCTGTCTCTGGGCCCAAATGTCCCTTTTGTAAGGACATGAGTTATACTGCCCTGGGACCCACTTTTCAGATGTCCTTTTACCTTATCTCTTTAAAGTTCATCTTTCCAAATGAGGCTGTACTCAAGGATATTAGGGTTGAGACTCTAATATGTGTGTGTGGGGGGGGGTTCAGCCCCTAGCAGAATATCTGTCCCCATGCCAGCTCTCTGGAGCGTCCAGGGAGTGGGGCACATGGCCGGGTGGTCAGTGCTGATCCTCTGGACCAGACTCAACTTCAGAGAGAACTTAGTGCTTCTTGCTTGTCTCTCTGAGCTCCTGATTCAATTATATGTTGGGGAGGCAGGGACTGGAGAGGTTTCATAAAGATTAAGGTGTGTGCCTTGCATGTGGCCAACACTGGTTTGATCTACAGCATCGTGGGGTCCTACATCATCACCAGAGGCCACTTAGTACTGCTGATGTGGCCCAACTGATTCCTGGCACCCCAGGGACTGCATGTGTGACCTCAGTTGATGGAGAATCACTGGGAGGGGACTTCCAGTACTCAGTAGACTCCTGAGTACGACTTGGAAGACATAAGAAATAACAGAAGAAAATAGGGGGTCAAAATGGAAACTCACTGATAACATTTTAAGACTTAGATACAGTTAACTGTGGATCTGGAACACTTTGAAATGATAGCAGCTGTTAAAAAGTATTAGAAATGCTTCCAGAATAAATTTATGCATAAAAACAGATATGGGAAGTAGAGATTTTATTTTTTCAAAAATGTGCTCCCAATAGTCTTATGTCTAATGAGACTTTCAGGAGTACAGGGTGTTTTCATATCCTCACCCAAACGAACTTCAATGGATACCGTGATTTCTACTGGACAGCTGAAAACACTGAGGTCAGAGGGAAACAGCAAAGGATTCCAGGGGCAATCCTGCTCTCCGCCTTCTTGGCAGGGTGCTCCCCTCTCCTTTTCCCTCATTTTATCATCCTGCACCTCTTCGCCTGCACATGGAGCCGCCCACCAGAGAAGCATCCAGAAGAGATCTGTCCAAAGGAATTCAGACATACGCAGGTTTTGGCTAG
Source organism: Cryptotis parvus (assembly GCA_021461705.1). Classification (NCBI taxonomy): domain Eukaryota; kingdom Metazoa; phylum Chordata; class Mammalia; order Eulipotyphla; family Soricidae; genus Cryptotis; species Cryptotis parvus. Next base: position 34,561 of record JAJIBD010030930.1, read on the forward strand.
GTTTCCTCCATGCCTTCACGCTTTGGAAGCTGCAGGAGTTGGCTCCCCAGAGACCTTTCTGTTTCTTTTCAAACCGAAAGCAATGGACTTGAAAATCTCAATCCAAAAAAGCTAACAAAGACCTTATTAATTGTGGCTTCTTCATAAACAGTTTTTTTTTCACTCTTTTTCCCCTCTCTCTAGGCAACCCTTGCATAAAAATAGCCATTTGCCAACTGTTCACCAACTGTTCCTGCTCTGGCTGCCATACCTTGTGCCGCATTCTAAGATGCCAGCGAGTGGTTCTGATGCAGCCCTGCATGCCGCCCGGGCTTGCAGCCATCAACTCCTGCGAAAAGGAGGCGTGGGGAGTCGGAGGGAGGGCTGTCTCTGGCAGAGCAAGCTGGGGGGTGGGGCGCATGTGGCAAGAAAGGCTAGAGGCGAAGCCAGGGCCCTCATCACGGGCTTTAGAGTCAGAAAGATCTGCATTGGAATCCCAGCCCTGGCAGGCTGTGTGTTATCACTCACATTCTGTCCCTCTCTGAGCCCACATTGGCTCTCCAGGAAAAGGCAGCTTATAACTGTTTCTAAGAATTGTCGAGAAGATGAAAGACATGCCTGTCGGGAGGTGCATGAGAGGGTGTCTGGCATGTTAGGTGAACTCAGCTCAAGTGAATTGCCCCGCTTCCCGGTTCCCAAGGAGCTGGCCAGGACAGCAAGGAAGACAGTAAACCAAAATGGGTGTTAAATATTCAGAAATGCAGGGATGTGAAAGATGATGGGGACATTACCCAGTGACTCTCCACACCCTGCAGAGTGGATGGCTAGAAGTCTGAGTTACAAGGGGCTGGTTTTCCGAGGCTGAACCGAGATCTGATGGGAGCCCACTTTGCTGTTTAATATCTAGGTGAACAGAGGCCAGTCACTCCCTCATGGGCTTGTGCACAGGCACTGTCTTAAAGGCTAGGAAAGGGAGAAGACACAGGTAATAGATGCCAGCCTTGACCTTCAGGAACTCAGAGTCAGAGCTATTTGCAAACAGGGGGCAGCATGGAAAAGAGGCTGAATCACTTGCTTGTTAATGAAAAAGGTTAGAAGACTTGCCAAGTGTCTTCACTCCACTGAGTCCTGTGTTACTGCTTCAAGATGTTGTAAAGGTTAAATGATATAATGCTTAGAGAGGCATGGCAGAGTCCTGCTACATAAGAATTCAGAAACAATAAGCTGAGGCAATTCAAGGTAAATATCATAACTGAGATACATTTATTTTAATTATGATAATGATTTTAATTATGGTTTTGAATCAACGGATGCCATTGGGCTACATTGGCACGTGATAGGGTCCAATGGAAATGTTACTGGCGCCCGCTCGAGCAAATCGATGAATAACGGGATTCAAGTGATCAAGTGATCAAGTGATGATAATGATTGCATTTATACAGTATATATACACATGTTCATTTCATATGTGTGTATATATGTAAAATATATAGATGCATATATGTATATATGTATGTGTGTGTATATATATATAAAACACAGACTTATAAACTACAATGGAAATTCCTTCACTTGTGAAGTTTGCAATTTTTTTTTTGCAGGAATGGGAGTTGGCCACACAAAGTGGTGCTCAGGTCTTATTTCTGGCTCTGTCTCAGGAGTCATTATTGATGGTACTCAGGGGACCATATGCAGCACCAAGGGTCAAACAGGGGTTGGCCACATGCAAGATCGGTGCCTTAATCCCCATAATATCTCTCCAGTCCCAACTTCTTCCTTTTTCGAGCTATGAATTGGCACAGCCTCCTGCCTCTACCTAACCCTTTGGGATTTCTTATAATCTGGCTCACCTACCCTCCATGTCATTTCTCTCAAAATGAGTCTCTAACCCTTCTCTTATAATAAACTATGGAAAACATCTGAATATTTTCAAGTATCTCTGCCTAAACTTTCACAAATATCCAAATCTGTAAAAGTTGCTCTGATAATAACACTCATGCCAAAAGTTTATTAAGAATTGACACTAGGACCCAATTACTTTTATCAATGGATAAGAGATGGTAAGGTCATAATTTTGAACTAATGTAGAGTTCACGGGATAAAGGAGCCAAGAAAGCTTACATTTAAATCCAGAAGAATAAAGACTTTTCCCTCTTTTCTAAAGTCTAGTTGAGCAAGTGGTAGTTTATAAGACTGGTTCCAAAGACTAAGTCAAATGACCTCGCTCCAGATTTTGGGTCAAGCCTCTTGAAGCAATGAGTGAAACTGAACTAGTCTCTTACCATTATTGGCAGCCTATTCTCCCATTAGCAGGGAGAGTCCCAATTTTCTTTTCTGATTTGAATACTGAGTACAGTAACATGCAGATGCTGATTTCTCTGGTCCTTCCTGCTTTATACAATTTTCTCAAAGATCCCAAGTCATTATTATTCCTCTTGCTTTTCCATGAGTAGGAATGTATGTTTAATGAGAAATTTTCATTCAGAATTTGTCCAGCCACTTTCTCCAATAAGCTTCATCGACTAGGCTGCAGATAAATCTCTTCCTATTAGACCATCTCACTTTGGAAATCATCTTCGCTAAACAATCTTCTGACAAGCTTAGATGTGACGGTGAACCTGAATGACTTTACTGCCTCTCTCACCACCAAAATGCATGTCCCTGCTCCTCTCTGCTTTCCAAATCCTCATCCCCATCAGAAGCCCAAGGTGACGTGCATGTTTCCTCGCAGCCAGTATGGGCCACTTTGACCCTCTGCTTATTTCTGATCTTGATGCATGAAGAAGCAGCTCATTCGCAGGGCACTAACCTACCAGCCTGGCACTCAGCACTGCATCTACATTTGATTACTAAATGATCTTACTAGAAGGTGTGAGAAGATAGATCTCAAAGCACCCTTTGCAGGTGAACTTTTCCTCTAGCCCTGCCAGAGCCACTCCTAAAAATCCCAGACACACCACAATACGCCCGTGTCACTGCCTCCATCATCCTTCCCGTGGAGGTGCTGTGACTCCAAATTCGCTCCAGGGCAGCTCTTGTTGGTTTTGCCGCCAAAGTCATATCGCATTACATTTAATACGTGAGTGTAATGAATGCCTCACACATTTGGCGGTGCTTCTGTGCACCATGTCATTAAAAGCCGTATTGACAGCAAACAAGTCACATACTCTCCCTGCGAACACTACAAGAAAAAAAGAACATATAATTTTGTTGTTGTTTGTACGTTCACAATGGGCACCATTTGCCTTTCATTAGAAACAGCAGGCTGACAGTAAAATCACATATCCCCACACACAAAAGGGGGAGAAAGCAAGCTGTTTGGGGCCCCTAGAAGAAAGTGGCATGGCCTTTAGGGAGGGGAGGGAGCAGACAGAAGGTGTTAGCCAGGACTTGGAGGGCTCAGAACTTCTAAGACAGTAGATGCTCTCTTGCCCCTATTATTCTGTGTAATATCATCCCTCGGAGTCTGACTCTATTCACTTCTCATTCATTCAACTTTCATTCATTCAAACATTCATTCATTCAACAACTCCTTTGTTCATCACTTGATCACTTGATCACTTGAATCCCGTTATTCATCGATTTGCTCGAGCGGGCGCCAATAACATTTCCATTGGACCCTATCACATGCCAATGTAGCCCAATGGCATCTGGTTGATTCAGGAATATGAAGAGCCTAAAACCGTTCCTTCAGGGTCTTGACAAGGAAGTCTGACCATCTTGTAGGTGGGCGGCCACGTGATCTTTTGACATCCCATGGGATCCAGTCGGTAACGGCTCTAGTCCAGCGGTTGTCTCAAAATCGCATTACATGTCCAGCCCATCTGATTTTTTGACGCCTTGGCAAACGAGACAGCATCCCTGATTCTGGAATAGCGACGGAGGTCAGATCTCCGATTCCTTCTCTCACTTGAGTGAGGCGTGATATTCCAAGCATAGCTCTTTCAATTCCTCTCGGGAGACCGGGATAGCATTCTCATCCTGCTTTTCGTAGGGCCCAGGTCTCTGAGGCATATGTTAATGCAGGGAGAACGGTGGAGTCAAAGAGATGTGCCCGGAGCCGGAGTTTCTTTGTCCTTTTAGCTATTTCTTCGATGCCTTTGAAGGCATTCCATGCCGCCTCTCTTCCTCTTGCGCAGCTCAGGTTTTAGGTCGTTCATCATGTTGATTTCTCGACCTAGGTACACATAACTGCTGCATTCAGAGATGTTTATTCCATTGAGAGTGAATGGGGCCTCTGGAACTAGTTCATTCTTCATGAACATAGTTTTCTTTTAGATTCAGCTGTAGACCTATCTTTCCACATTCTCAGTCAAAGTCAGCCAGCATTTGTGCCGCTTGGCTAATGTTTGATGTTATTAGAACAATGTCATCAGCGAAGTGGAGGTGGTATAGTTGCCGACCATCTATCTTCACTCCCATTCCTTCCCATTCTAATTGTTGCATGATGTTCTCGAGGGTGGCACTGAAGAGTTTTGGTGAAATGGTATCACCCTGTCAAACCCCTCTTTTCACATTAATGATCACTTCTTTGTAGATTGGTGAGATCCTGGTGGTGAATCCTTTGTTCATAGATCCTGGTGGTGAATCCTTTGTTCATAGATCCAAGAATGTATTTTTAATTGCTGAATGTTCTTCCTGGTATTTAATTAGGGTGTCGTTTAGAATACTAAAAGTATATAGAATGCTTACTAAGTCATTTGATACATCCCTAATTTTTACGAATTCTATGAGGTTATTATTATAGAGTGTTTCACAGGCTAATTTAACTGGGTCTCAAATAGTTAAAACGACTTTTCAAAGTTACCTAGAGTCAGACTTGGATTTGAACTTGACCAGGCTCTTTATGGAGGATTATAAATGGATGACTACATTCTGTTCCTCATATTCCATGTGAGAAACTGCCCATATTTCTGGTACAGACCAAATATTGTAATGTTAATACCCAACTTTATCCCTAGCAATTCCTTCATTTATTTATTTCTCGTTCATTTTGGCTTATAGCACTGAAACCTGAGTTTCCTGAGAATAAATAAGGTCGATGCCTCAGTTATTTTACTAAAGTTAGGATAGCATCTGACACAGAGTAGAAAAGTGAAATATATTGAGGGAAAAGATAAGAAAGAGCAACTGTAGAGAGGAACTCACTGTTTAGTGGAAGGCAGACAGGTAATTGTGAATCTTGATGGAAGCAGGCTAAATAACGGTTATTTGTTAGAGAAACATTGGCAAATGATCACCAAGAAACAAAAAGAATGGTTTTGCCAAGGAAGCTACGTTAGCTAAAAAAAGACTAAAGAGAATTTCAGTCAGGAAAGAATGTAGGAAACATCATTAGGAAAGGCAAAGAGAGACATTCACAGGAAACAGCAGCATGTTGGGAGTGCAAATATATAGATGGGAAGACCAGGAAATAGTGCTTAAAGGGTAGCTTTCAGTCAGGGCATCGAAGCAACCTCTGTTTTATTCAAGGAGAAAGACATACTATATGATGATATATTAAGTAAGATTCCATTTTTCTGAACTTTTTCTCTTTCTTCCAACTTTTAATTTAGCACCTAGATTTATAATACTATTAGTAATAGAGTTTCAGGTACACAATGTTCCAACTCAAAACCCTCCGCCAATTTCGGCATCCCTCCACCAATGTCCAAAGATTTTTAATTAATTTTTATAAAAGTAATAATGTACTGTGATTTGCTATACTGTCAATGATACAATTTTAGATATACAATGCTCCAACACCACACCTACCATCGGAGCGTTCACATCCTCCGTGAATGTCCCAAAGCCCCCTTCCAACCCACCCCCACAAGAACCCCTTGACTCTATTTTATAGGAAAATTCTTAGATGAAATTCTAAATTTTCAGAATAGAATGTAGTAAGGCAATAGGTTTGAATGAATTTAAACAAGAAAATATAAACAAAAATGGGCAATGGTGGAGGGCGGGGTGCTGGAACACTATGTGACCAAAACCTCCAAACATGAACAACGTTGTAATTGTATATCTCACGGTGGTATAATAAAATATTAATAAAATAAAATAAACAAAAAATATAGTTTTAAGAAACAGTCCTACACTTAAGATCTGCTCTACAAGTGATAGTACAGCAGATGTGTACAAGGGCACTGACCTTGTACACAGCTGACCCAGATTCTCACCTTGGCATACCTTCTGGTTCTACCTTGGCATTCCCACCAGGAATGATCCCTAAGTGCAGAGCCAGGAGTAAGCCAGGAGCACTGCTGGATACAGCCCACAAACACACAATCTGCTCTATTATCACACAGATGTATCATTGTGGGCCACCCATTGTGGGTTGGTTCTTTAATCCCTTGCCTCCTTATATGTAAATCAAGTCTTACAGATGATTTGCATTCATTAAATAAATGCATTTTAAAAACTCTTAATACTGTATGCATGTAATAAACTTTTAATAAATGTGACTGAGCAATAATGCATCGTCAGCCTCACATGTGCTCAGGTAATGCAAAATGAAGAAACTTTTTTAAAGGTAATTACCAATTTATGTGCAATACTTTTTAACTCTTGCTTTGTTTTGTTTTGTGGCCAGAGTTGCCTGTACTTAGGACATTCTCCTGGCTCTGCACCAGGAAGCAGTCCCAGAGGGTTTGGGGTGACCACATTGGAATTGAACCAAGGTTGGGTGTATGCAACCTATGTGCTACACTATCTCTCCAGCCAATATTGGCAACTTCTCAGAACATCACCTATAGCAATGTCAATGGCCTGGTTCTCCTAACTTTTAGAGGAAAGAACCCCACATCCACAGTTGGGAAATCTACTCATCACTGTCACCCATATTGCTTACTGAGAACCTACAAACTATCTCCAGCAGCCAGCATTCTATGAACTGGAAATGCACCAAGAAAAAATATACAGTACTATGCTTCAGAAGTTCACAATGTTTAGGGGAATTACACACATAAATGGAAAAATCTAAAGCAACAGACTATAAATAGATGTCTAAAATAGAAGGCTGTCACATATTGAATGTGCATTGTGGCAATTTTCTTTATCTTTCTAAGATTCAATGATTTTGTCTTTAAATGGGAGTGGAGGGGAATAGGAAAATCAAATAGACTCATATAATAATTTGATGAGATTATATGAATTTAACAGAAAAGAACTGGCACCTTGCCTGGTTAACAAATAATCTTCAAGAATTGCTTATTTAATGCAAAAGTCTTGATATTATAATAGAGGTACATATAAAGCACAGTTACACAGAGTACTGTATTAGTGAAGGATTACATTAAGGCTCAGAAAAGAAACATGCTACTCTAATTTTGATATCTCTTGACCAGTTATTTAATTTAAACATGGCTGCAAAGCTACCCAAGCCAGAGCCTGGCAAGCTACCCGTGCCATATTTGATATGCCAAAACCAGTAACAATTATAGACCGCATTCCCATGGCCTGCAGGAATGGTTTGAGGGTCTTCCTGTTCCTGAGTGAGCAGATGCCCTTGGGCTACACTAGCATGCCAACAAGACATATGGAGATGTTACTGGTGCCCAATTGAGCAAATCTATGAATAAGGGGAAGACAAGTGATAAAAGTGATGGCTGAAAATTCTTTGCAATTTTATTATACTAAGAGGTAGACTGAAATTTTCTGACCTTTGGAATCATGGAATTTTCACTGCTATTGGCCATGAGAAAATGGAAATCAATATTTTTTTTAAATATACAGTAGGTTCCTAAAAGAGCAATGCTTTCAACTACTAAGTAAAAAGTGGAGGATATAGGACTGGAGAGACAGTACAGTGGGTAGGGTGCCTGCCTTGCACGCGCAGCCCATGGGGGTTCAACTCCCGCATCCCATATGGTCCCCGAGGTCTGCCAGGAGTAAGTCCTGAGTGCAGTGACAAGATAGCCCTCGGGAAGACTGGGTGTGGCCCAAAAGCAAACGAAAAAGAAGTAGAGAGTAAGAAAGCTGGGATTCAGCTAGGATTCAGACAAAGCATCTTCCAGAATTAAGCAAACAAAATTATCAGCTGAATCAACTTGTGAATAATAGGGGATAAGAATTACACACATTTATTTTATAGGTGTTGTAAGCACTAAACTAGTTACAGACATATAAAGTATATTTAAATAAAGTAATATATTCAAAGCACTTAGAGAGGGCTGTTGGTAGCAAGTGATCAATAAATGTTAGATATTTTAATGAAGATGATGAATAATATTTATAATGTGTGATTATACTGGCTATATGGCTTTTAATGCATTTGAATTTCAGCTCTGAAACTTGTTAGCTATATGATCTTTGGAAGTTTTTGGTGTTTGCTCATATATAATTGGACACAAGATGTTGCAGTGATTAGATGAGGAAATTAAATAGTAAATAAGATGTAAGACATACAATAAATTATAACCTAAAAATGTATTCTGTTTCTTCTCCTTTGGAGCTTCCTGATTCCCTAAGACTCAGCAGATCTCCAGATATTATCTGTAAGAATCAGAAAGTATAAATGTGACTTAATGAAACAATAGTGGGGTGTTGCAGGACTCCTAAGGGCCGCTGCATCTGCTCTGGATTGCCTCCCGCAAAATCACTCTGTAGATAAGGGGTAGTCTAAATGTGGCAGTTTATCCGACCATGTATGCTGTACTAGCTGGTATAAATATTCTCCCCATGCTATCACAATCATCATGGGACTAGCTAGATCTTACCAGCATATTAGCCTGGCCACGTAAGGACACCTAAGTAATTAGACCAGAGAGAAATGCTGTTTGCTTCCAAACAAACAAGCATGGCTCCCTGATAAAATATAAAACTACAATGAAGTAGAGGAGACTTGTGAAGGCTTGGAGAAATATTTAACTGGCATTGGTGTTGGTCTTTGGTACAGTGACATGCCATCTCAGAAACCCCCTTCTCTACATTTCAAAGGCCTTCCCGGCTCAAAACATTAGCACAGTAAAGGCCCTAGGTGAGATGCAGGGAGGGATTACCAGAGGGCATTGGACCCTCCCTGCTTTCCATAACAATGGGAGGAAGGTCTGAGTTGGGGGGGGGGGGGGTATAAACTTGGCGGTTTATTACCCCCCGCTCCTCCCGGGCTTCTTCTTCCCGGTGGGATCTCGCCTTGTGAGCGTTTATGTTTATTCCCTTGGAAGTTTCACACGTGGTGGTCGCCATCTTGGCCTACACGTGGCTGGGGTTCTAGCCTGGAATTCTAAGCATCGGGTTTTTCCTTTTGCTGATTTGTATGCCTGAACCTGTGATAAGTAAAGTCTTTTAAAACCGCATCGGATTCCTGAGTGTTCATCCATTCCTCGCCTGCTTCGGAGGTAGAAGGGAACTCGCTTCCCGGCACTGTCGGGGACCCGGCGGAGCGCCCGACAGTGGGGTTCACAAAAAATCATTCTGAAGTCCCCTGTGCCCTCTCAGTTACAGAGAATTCTATCTCAGGTCACAGTGCTCTGGCCATGGTTAAGAAGCATTTGAAAGAGATTGAAACCACAGCATTGACAGAGGTACAACTTTCTTCCCTAATTAGCCATGAACTAAAGAGCTTTCAAAGTAGTAACAAGATCAGAAAAAGCAGGAGGAAATCCACAATTTGAGTTACCAGGATCAAGTAGCACTTATGGAAACATTCTGAGAATGAAGATACTACTTGCTTCAAGTTTTCCTCTTGTCTCATTTTAAAACAAGCCTCCCTCTTGTAGTCCATTGACAATTCTAGCCTAGAAAATTGCTGTGAGCGTTTTGAGGATAGGAAACAGAAAATATAGATTTTAGAATTGTGGTTGAATACAGATGTGTGAGCTAAGAGATCTCTGTATGTCATTGACAATAAAAAAGAGTTTGTGAACATATAACATTTAAGTCTCTCTCTATATATATTATATTATATATACATATATACATATACATATATATATATATATTGCTTTTTTTGGGTCACACCCAGTAATGCTCAGGGATAACTCCTGGCTCTGTGCTCAGGAATTACTCCTGGTGGTGCTTAGGGGGCCATCTGGGATGCCAGGGATTGAACCTTGGTCAGCCACTTGCAAGGCAAATGCCTTATGCCTGTGCTATCGCTGTTTCCCAAAGTCTCCATATTTCTGACCCTTTCTTTTCATTGACAAATGAGATCTGAATTAGAACATATCTACCTTATGTAAACTGCTAATCTTATGCAGATATACACAACATTTTGTGAGGTACATATTTTAGTCCCAGTTTTCAAATTGAGAAACTATAGTTTATAATGCTACTGGCACCCACTCAAGCAAATCGATGAATAACGGGATGTCAAGTGATCAAGTGATAGTTTATAAAGCTTAAGTTCCTCAAAGATGAAAAACTTTGGAACAAAGGGATACAGAGTCAAGGTTTTCTAAATGCCTGAACTCTTTCTCATCATTAGTCTGCTCATCTTAAAAATCACTTCCAAAGCCTTAAGTAGTCTGTTCATTGAAATCTGGCTTATCAGAGACAAAAATATACAAGTTAATTATCTTGTTTTTCTGTAGTAAAATGTTTGCCTAATAAACATCACTTGATCACTTGATCACTTGAATCCCGTTATTCATCGATTTGCTCGAGCGGGTGCCAGTAACATTTCCATTGGACCCTATCACATGCCAATGTAGCCAAATGGCATCTGGTTGATTCAGGAATATGAAGAGCCTCAAACCATTCCTTCAGGGTCTTGACAAAGAAGTCTGACCATCTTGTAGGTGGGCGGCCACGTGATCTTTTGACATCCCATGGGATCCAGTCGGTAACGGCTCTAGTCCAGCGGTCGTCTCCAAATCGCATGTGTTATATATGCTTGCGCATTCTTCAAAGGGATGGCTAAACTAATTTAAGAATTCAGTAGTTTTACAGGGACTGAGGTAATACAGCAGTATGGTAAAGCACTTCCTTTTAAAAACTATTAAATACAGTCATGTTTCTTATTCTTTAATAATTTTTAGCCATTGGTCAACAGAGCCCAGAGGAATCATGAAATTTTTATAAGAAGTTCAAGAATAGGTATTTTATCAAATAGTGTCTTAAAATTGGAGAAATAATTTCTTGGCAATGTGTAAATAATTATTTTCAAATATATGCATATAGCTCCATATATGTCAACCAATGCACATTTCTTTCACATAATATTTGTATCTACTTAACACCTGCATCTATTTTAAGATGGGATTGCGCCAATCATTGTAGCTTTTGAGTTGGATTTTTTTTTCCCACACAGTAGATAAAAAAGTAGAACTATTACCATAGATCTCTCAACTTCTTAAAGTCAAAAGGATCCTCATCTTAAGATAAGTTTTAAACTATTTCTTTACATATAAAGTTACATGATTAAGTATCATGTATAAGACAAAAATACATTGTCTCCTTTGATTACTGCTCTCAGATCAACAATCCTCACAGAGCATATTTGAGAGTAAGATTCTTCCTAGCAATCTTGCTGCCTGGTCGGATTTAAATAAATGGCAATTTACTACCTTTCCATTTGAGATTAGATTTGTGCTCAGGGGGTTATAGTCAATCAATCCTAAGAGTGCAAAGAAAAACTAGATCTCAACTGAAGGTGGGAGAATCCTGCTTAGGAGTCAGTAAAAAATTAAAATAAAAAAACATTGGCCGAGAATAACATAGCCACCTAGACCCCCTCCTTCTGGTTTTAGTTTAGCCCATTTGGCTTAACCCAGAGCCTTGTGCAACATTCAGAAAATTATACCTTGTGCCTTCTTGGTTTTTTTCCAGAGTTCTTTGCTGAGATGTTCTGGAGCCACAATCAAATCTGGAAAATAGAGCATAAGAAAAGAATTTCCACGGCACTTGAGAAACTATAGTAACCTTGGCAGAATATTTCCATTAAAATCAGGAGACTACACTGTTGGAGGACATGTTTAGCTAATCTGGGAATTTTGTTGTTTTGCTCACTCCCAGCTTAATCTTATTTAAGCCAAGGTTCATTCTAATGAGATCTCTCTTCTATGTAAACACTGCTAGAGGGTGTGGCAGTTACAGAAGTCACCTTGATTGAATAACTTCTGACTTATACATCTACTAAGACTTCTATGTTTTCTAGATTGGGCACAGCTCCTCTTTATACCCACTGCACCCAACGTGGGACAGTTAGAATTTATCAGGAGACTACCACCCTGGCTATGCTGAGACTAAAGGAAGACTATAGGAAGGATCATACTAGTTTGCTCTAAGCAGGCGAGTATGACCCTTTCAGTACATGAGAACAAGATACTCAGAATCACCCTGGTGCAGATAATAATAAGGACCTTGTGGGTACCATCTAGATTACATGAAGCTCATTAAGTTAAGATGTATTACTTTATATCAGCCCCCTCTCTCTCCAGTGTTTTACATAAGAGATAATCTCGGGATTAGTCCTTGGTGTAACCTTTGTTTATACCTGCAATAAGGTGTGGCACTACACTCTGTTTAGGGTTCTTTGTTGGCATGACAACCTCCCGATTGGATTACTTTGGTATATATAAGGGGCTGACTTGAGGCCCCCTTCACCTTTTGCCTTTTGGTTCCTCAGCCTTCAGCTTTTGGCTCCTGTGGCTTTTGGCTTTTGGCTTTGGCCTTTTTGCTCCTTCTGGGTAGGACTCAGCTCGGGTGACATCCCTCTCTCTTTGGTGGGAGACTTAGGCTCTTTTGTATGGTCTAAGTTCAGACCAGAGCTAGAGTTTGTTCATTATATTGGATTGCTGTGGAAGAGCTTTTGTACTATTAAAAAGCCATTTTTGGAACTGCACCCGGATGAGTTTTTCATCTTTCTCCCGGCGTCCTTGGAGGTAGAAGACAACCTCTGTCCTGACACTGTCGGGACCCCGGCGGCGTTCCCGACACTACCCAAAACACCTGGGGAAGCAGCTGCTGTCTTAAAGTGAGCAAGAAATACAGGGTTTCACCCCCACAGCCAGGGTCCTTGTCATTATCAAGATTCTTCTGCGGAAGTCTTATCCACATTGTGATAGAGGTGTGGCCGTTGAGAGGTGATGAGCTCCTGAGGACAATCCTCATGAACAGGAGTAGCAGCCATAAGAAAGAGATCCTCGAGTGCCCCCTTGCTTCCCAGGACACAGAAGGATGCAATTAAAACAAACATCTATAAACTAGGAAGTGGCACTATCAGATACTGAATCTACTGGTGCCTTAACGGTGCCTCAATTCTCCAGAACTGTCAGACATAAACGTGTGCTGTCCAACAAGTTGATGTCAGTGCCTACCACCAGTGGTTCACACTTGAATGTGGCTTAATTAACACAAATTGCAGCACTAGAGTCGATGTGCTAAACCAATCAGTCTAGGGTAGTTTGTTGCAGGAGCTTGGACAGACTAAAACAGTGCTCCGTTTCCAATCTAACTCCCCAGAATCTAAAGTAAACAATACTTTATCTATAAATAGGCTGGATATATTTAATGCCTGGTTTTATGAGCTTTAGGTAGATTCATTACATGAGTTTGAAATTATCTCTATCCTTAAATTTTTTATAAAAATTCAGAACCTTCCCAGAAACCCCCAATTTCCCATTAAAGACAAGAAAAAACTGAGTGGCTATGTGAATCAAAGAAGTAGCATAAGAACAGTCTTGGCACATCGAAATCAACCATGTTTCCTAAAGTACAAAAAAAAATTTTAATTTAAAAAAGAAAATATGTTCCCTGTGGTGAAAAGAAAATAAAAGGTACCTGCAAGCCCACTGGACTTCAAACCACCAATTTTATATGTTATTTTATCATTAGCACCGCTTTGCCTCTACGGCTCTTTTTTGATCCTTATACTCATAGTCCCAAAATATTATATGATTCTCCTTCTTATAGATGAAAACAGAACCGATACTCTGAAAGATGATAGTCTAAGATTTTTTAGCTTTGTCTACTGTAATTTTTCTACTGCTTGATCTGCCACTAACCATTTTTAATTTTCCCTTGATTTGGAAGAATTGTGCTATAGGAGACAACCCCTTATCTGCTTTCTTCTTTCACCTAACTCACTATGAGTGTGTCAAACTACAGTGGGAAGATAGCACCCCCTGCTTCTGTTGTGGTTCAGCTCTTTGCTCCTAGTTCTTCAGATCTGATTCTGATGACAATCCACTGATGTCAGCGAAGGCCTTGTCTAGAATTCAGGCAAATTACAAACAATAAAAAGGACACTGTGATGTGAGGAAAAGAGCACCTTTCTCAAGGTGAAAGGTCTGGTTCTATCTCAAGGAATTCCACTTACCGGAACTGAGTGACATTGGGTGAGTTGTTAAAAATGATTGAGTCTCAATTAACTCATCTCTGAGACAGGAAGAGATTTATCTTGATGTTATCAGTGTGGAGGTAGTGAGGGTTAGAAAGCTGAGATGAGGTCAGAGATATCAAAGAATGTTACCTATTGTAGTAGCTGCGCTCTGAAAGATATATGACCATTTTTTTGGTACCAGGATCATAAATCAAATGTATTTAAGGGCCAAATACATTATAAAAAGGTAAAGCAAGCAGGTTTAGTAAAAGTGAGAGTTGTGGAACCAGAATCCATAGGCGAATGCGCACTCACCCAAGGTATTCTACTTTATTAGTTTGGGCAGGGCACATCCCAGGAGGATCTAGGGGACCTTGTGATATCAGGGATTAAACACATGGCTCTGGCATAAGAACTATGCTCTCTTTCCCTTGAGCCATCAGTCTCCTCCTCAAATCATTTTTATGTTAAATATGCAATATAAAGACTCAGTCCGGGTACACCTCTTGTCCATTTGGTATGTGAGGAAAAGCAGTTTTGGATTCTTGCTTTCACTATAGTAGTTCCCAAACTGTAGATCCTTCCAAGAAATTTTAGGTGTTCCTCGGGTAAGAGCAATGGTACAGCAGGTAGTGTGCTTGCGCTGCATGCTGTCAACCTGGGTTAGATCCCTGGCACCACATGTGGTGCTTGGAGCCTACCAGGAATGACACCTGAGTGCAGAACCAGAAGTAAGTACTAAACACAGCCGGGTATTTGCCCAAAGAACAAAAAACATGTTTTAAAGTATTTCTAAGGATAATGAACAAGCACCCTGCCCCTCAAGACGTTGCGGGTGTGGCTGTGGTGCCCAGTTGCGTCGGCAGGTGGCAGACAGGAGACACGCTTGTCTACACCCAGGGCTCTGCCCCGTGGGCCCTGGATGGTTGATAGTCTGACATAGAAAAAGACTGGGTCCCCTGGGATGAACCCAGAGCCATGGCAGAGCCTGGCAAGCTACCTGTGGTGTATTCGATATGCCAAAAACAGTAACAATAATGGACCTCATTCCCAATGAATGGAGACGTTACTGGAGCCCGCTTGAGCAAATCTATGAACAATGGGAAGACAAGTGATACAAGTGAATGAACACACACACACACAGAGATACACACAAACACACACGTTATGTCTCATCTGAAAACCAGTGGCACTAGCATTGCTTAACAAAATATAACATTTTTTAAGTATTTTATTATACCACCGTGATATATACAAATAAAAAGATATACAATTAAAAGTTCATATTTGGGTTTTGGTCATACAGTGTTCTAGCACCCGTCCCTCCACCAGTTCCCATCTCCCACCACCAACGTCCCGGTTCCCTCCCCCTTCCCCAGCCCCCTCCATGGCAGGTTCTTTTTTTTTTTTTTTTTTTGCTTTTTGGGTCACACCTGGCAATGCTCAGGGGTTACTCCTGGCTCTTCACTCAGGAATTACTCCTGGCGGCGCTCAGGGGACCATATGGGATGCCGGGGATCGAACCCGGGCCGGCACAGGCCGGCGCGCAACGCAAACGCCCTACCCGCTGGGCTATCGCTCTGGCCCCATGGTTCTTTATTTCTTTCCCTCTCTCTCTCTTTCTCTTTTCCTTCCCTTCCAGACTATGGATTACAATATCCAAGGTCAAGTGAAACATATATCAGGAGGTCTTGTCAAAAGTGGAAATTATCACAAACGTGTGGGAGTCAGAGATTAGGTAAGACAGAAAATGGAACAGTGTGCTAATAATTGTCGAGGGAACTAATGCCAACCTAGAACTGAGCATTAAATAGAGGCAAAAGGATACACATGCCAACCTCCTAATGTATGTTCTGTAATCCAAAATATAACATTTGAAGTGAGAGAGATATTACAGCTGGTAAGGACCTTACCTTGTAATTGATGCAAATTCCATCCCTGGGACCCTAGTTGGTCTCTTGAGTCCACCAGAATTGATCCCTGGGCACAGAGCCAGGAATAAGCCCTAAGAACAGCTAAGTGTGGCCCCAAAACATTTTAAATCTACATTTTTCTAAAAAGCACAATCAATTTATGTCAACTTTTTCACCAAGTATAGCTTTTCCACATACAACATAATCATGGTTCAAGGGTTAGGGTACATCTCTTTTAAATGTAAACGGGGACATTCTAGTGTAGCTGTTGGGGGAAAAATTCAAAACATTTAAAAATAAATATAGATATCCAAAAGTGTGTAAGGAAGCATAATCAGATCAAAACAGATAATTAAAACAGAGGCTTCCTGGGGTGAGATCAAGATCTAATTCTATCTTGGAACTATAGAGAAAACAACACCAAAAAGATGTATGTTGTTTATCAACACATCCCCAGCAGAAGACAAATGGCTGACAAGATCTTAGTGTGGGACACAGGCGAGGAGAGACCAGGCATCAGCCACACGTAGCCCAGAAAGCCATGTACACCTGTGAGTGTACACACATGTATGTGTGGAGTATACACACATACACACCGTATATATCAAGACAGAGCCAAGATACTTGAAGACTGGAATGATGTAGCCACAAACACAGGGAAGCCAGCAACTGCTGCAAGGTAGAAGGGAAAGTCACAGATTCTCAGATCCCCCTCCCTTTAACATGCAAAGCTTTTTATAGACCTTGCACACATGGCTTTATTAGTTTATGGGATTGCTAAGGCTGTTTATTTTGTTTCAGGAACTATGTTGGGCCCTAAGAACAGATTTGAGCATAGGTTCCCAGAGACCTGATGCTGAAATCTCCCAGGGTGGAGCTTGATGTTATATTGTTATAAATAACTCTTAAATACCTATGAAATTAAAAACAGAATTAACTACAAAGTAGTCTGGATGAAGTCACATCAGTACCTTCCAGTGAGAAGAAATCCAGGGGTGAAAAGATTAGCAATCAAGTTAGCCACCCCCTAAAACTATACAAATGCTTTGGATGAGTTAAGAACTCCAAGGACAACTGCCATTTCATTCTCATGTACTGATGACAGTGGCCAATAGTTTCAAGAACACAGGCACTATTAGCATCACAGTCTGTTTCACTCCTGTGGAGTCCCTGTGCATTGAACTCTATGTGGACAAGTAAGTGCCACTTATTGTTAGTGCCAACTTGATGTGGACAGCTTAGTGTCAAGCTCTGAAACTCGGTGTTCTCAAACTATGTGGCCTGAGTTGATCAGAATAGAGCTACGAGAACTTCTCTGGCTTTTTGCTTTTTCCCATTTACACTCTGACTTCATGCTGAGGTCACTTACCTCCCTTCTAGCTCAGGTCATGCAGCACCCTGCCAAGCAGGGTATCATTTAACAGCCACTGCCAAGCCAGACCAAAAAGCAGGGTTCACCTCACCTCTCTCCTTCATGAAGCAAAATTGTGCCTGAGGCCAAGCAAATTGATGTAATTTGGAGTTTCAAACTGCCGCATGCAGCTTTCTTCTGACTGCTATCTGCTTTTCTAGCATGTAATGACACCGAGATTGTTTTATTTGTGTTTGTTCAACCACGTCCACCAGTAAAATATTAATAATTTCTCCAGCGCCTGGATGGTTTGCGTGCTTGGGATGATATCCGAACATTCATCAAGCTCATCAAAGTTATGAGCAAAATAATTTTTCTCCTAAGCTGGGAGGAAGTGGGGGGTGGGAATCTGGGTTTTTATTACCCATGCATATCACTAAGTGACACTTTTAGTTTCCTCTGCAGAGGCAAAGAAAACAAGACCAGTCTTGTTTCTGGTCAGCATTAGATACTTACTCTGTAGAAATATCATTTTCTACCCAGAAGGAAATAGATAATCTGGATTCTAGGAAGACCAAACAGAATGGATATCATCCTTATTGCATCTTTCCCTTACTCTGAGGGTTATTGGACACTAAGGCCCATTGAGTTGATCATTAATCTTGAATTCATTGTCTTCTCTCTATGCCCACTGTAAGGTGCCCCTTTCTGGGTCATCTGGATTATCCCAATAAGCTTCCTCGCTCTCCAAACTTCTTTAAAATACTTCCCTTCCCTCTTCCAGCAATCTACAGAGCCAGAGTTTGTAACTCTCAGCCTGTACAGCAGGTTCTATTCAGCCACCTGCTTTATACTTTTCTTTGGGCTACTCACTACCCTAAGGAAGCTCTGTGTGCTCTGCATCAAGGTTTACAAGGTTTCACTCTCTCTCTCTCTCACTCTCACTCTCTCTCTCTCTCTCAAACTCTCTTCCTCTCTCCATTCTCACATCAGTGCTCTATGCTTGGTCAGACTGACTTTTCGTGGTAGAACACATATTCTCCTACCCAGTGGGGTTTGCATAGGAGAGAAAATTTTGATAGCATATCCCACCCACTGCCTGCACAGCACCCAGGTTTTGGAAATGGTAACTTGTTTCAGTCATACTCATTTTTGGAATGGGGTAATGTCTAGGTCACCTTGTTGATCTCTAGCTGTGTTTGTCTAAGGAATTTGTGTGTTCTTCAAGGAAAAGAAAATAGATCTCTCTGCACTGCTTCCTTCTACTTGGGAGCCTTGGCAGAGGCACCCCCCCACCGACACACCTCAACACTATACTCAAGAAGCCACATTGCCAAGTGTTTAAGAGAGCTGAAATAAACCCTTGGGCTGAAGTGCTGGCTCTGCCATATCCTAGCCACATGAGCTTGATTGATTCACTTAACTACTCCTTGTTTTTAGTTTGCTAATCTATAAAGTGGACATAATGATAGCACTGACATGTAAGTTATAGGCAAGAATGAGCATTTTGATAAGTATTGAGTACTAATAGGAACTTGGCAGAGAGCAAACATTCAGTTAGCAGCAGAACACTAACTCCAGGCTGTCCATATCTCTGGCAGCAGGTCTACACATTGTTAAAGGAACCACAGACTCGCCATGAGATGCCTTGGCTCAGGCTGTTTTTTTCTGCCGAGAATGACCTTCATCCATCATTTTCTATCTGGAGAAAGACCGGGTATCTTCTCCACAGCTCAGCTGAAAGGTCACGTCATCCAGGAAACCTCTGACATGACACGGAAACAAGTGGGATGTATCTGACATGCTTGGCTTGAATTGCAGCATTTCCACTTTCTAGCTGTACAAAGGTGAGAACTTTGGTTGATTCACCTGAGTCTCATTTCACTTGCTTATAAAACGGGCACAGTTACCCTCCTTACAGAGAAAGTGTGTGTCCCTTTTTGATATGTTTTTATTTCTTTGAACTCTTTCCCTTGACCCCTAATGTGGTGGAAATCACTGAATCCCTCACTTGGGTCCTTCTGATGCACATCTATTAGAGCCATAGTTATCTTGTTTTCTGAACAAAACGCTCAGCCTCCTTTTTAGTCCACAAAGGTTACTGTGACATCACTTGACTGCTACTTTTCTTTCCTGTTCTGTTTCCCAGTTTCTATTTATTCAGAGCTATTGTCTCCTAAAATCAAAATTAGGCCATAGAGACAGTATTTGGATTAAGGCATTTGCCTTATATCTGGTCAAATCCTGGTTCCCTGAGCACCAACTGGGGTATATACTGAGCACAGAGCTAGGAACAGCATCTGAGTACCGTCAGGTGCATCTCCAAAATTAAAACACACACAAACATACACACACACAAATAAGATTTGGTCATTTCTCTCTCTAGGCAATGGAGCAATTTTGATTGAATCTCTATCTGTAACACAGGCTCAAAAAACACCTCTCCCTATAACTGCCTTCTAGAACACTCTCGCTAACTGAAATTCCAACCCAGTAGCTGAGATCCAGCAAAACCAACTCAAAGTTTCAAAATCTTCTTAATCTCTACTTTGCCCTGTGCCTTTCACCCCAATAACTGGAATAAATGCCTTAAATGACAAACAGGGAAATGAAAGTCTCAAAGTCAACCACTAGTCAATGATAGTTAAACCCAACCCAAATATTCTGATTCTACATTTTTCCTCTGACTTTTCCTTCCTCCTGTGTCTTGCTAGTTCTTTGTCAACCTTCCCCATATGCCCTGAGAGCGCCATAATAACCAGATATTTTACATGTTTGATACTGTTAGATATAGAAGGCTTTTTCTTCCTTTGTCATTTTATTTCTAATACCTATGGGATTAAACAGGCATAGTCATGCATTGCTAGAGGAACGTAAGGAGACTTGGCTTCTGAAAGCAATATGACTATGTGCATGAGTCATCAAGGGGCTGGGAAAGAGCTGAAAGAGCTGGAGTGCATGTCTGACATACAGTAGCTCAAGGTCTACTCCTGGCACTGAATGGGATGCAAGGCTTCTTGGATATCCTTGTGGTACCCAATGCTACGCCAAGCAGCACATCACCTTGCTAACAGACCAAATCAACCATACCCCCAGGATCTGGTACTCAGCTAAGTATAACTGGTACTAACTAGTAAGCATCTGGGAAAGGAAGCTCCCAATCCAGAGAAATTTTTATACCCCTTTATTTAGTAATTTCTTTTCTGTAGATGTTTTTAAGAAAATTATCAATGCACAGATGAATAATAAGAAGCTATGATAAATGGATATAATTGAATACTGAGAAGTCACAAGAAAAAATAAATCACATAATTTGCTGCACTATGGATGGAGCTGGCAGGTATCATGTTGAGCAAAGCCAGTTAGAGGAAAAAGAACAAATACAGGACGATCTCACTTATCTGCATTGTTTAGAGGAGTGAGAAAGGCAATGGAAGTCAACAATGGTAGCAAATCCTAGCTCGATTACAGACCTGAGAAGGCTAAGTAAGGCAGAAGTAGAGGTGGGGAATAAAGAAGTCACCGGGGTTGATATTGGTCAAGGAGCTTGGTTACTTAGACGCTGGATAGGTGAGGCAACTATACATCAAAACCACAAGCATCCGCACTATTGCAAAAATTAGACACAAATTGTAATAATAATGAATTTAAAAGAAAAAAAAACAAAATAAATTCACTAAAGAGTGGGGTGAGAAAGGACCATGACCCAGTGGTAGAGACCACTGACACTGTTGGTAAGTTTAGAGTTGGAACATTATATGCCTAAAACTCGATTTTTGACAGTACTGTAAATTATGGTGCTAAATCTAAAAATTTATAAATTAATGAAATAAAAGATAACAAAAACAATTACATAAACACTTAGAAAATTATCATAGATTGTAATCATGCTAAATGCCTATGCGTAAGGAAATGGCAGTGATTTAGAACTTTACTTCCAGAATCAGAGAAAATAAAAATCCTAGCCTAACTCATTAATAGTTGTTTTACCGTAGATAAAGTCTTTAATGTGTCTGTGCATTCCTGCCTCCTCTCTATATTCATGTATTTGTCTCTATAAAAGAATAATTACAAAACTGACTTCACAGACTGAGGATTGAATGAGCTCTTGTGAGAAAAAAACTAACTCTGACTCTAACACACTGAAAACTCTCAATAAAGATAAACTACTGAGGAAAGGGGGAGGTGGAGGAGGAGGAGGGAGGGAGGAGCATGAAATGAAGGAGGAGTTAGAGGAGGAGGTGGTGGAGGGGGCAGGAGAGGGAGAAAAAGGAGGAGGAGGATAATTAGAAAAGACAGCCTCTGGGTAGAATATTATGCAGTTATTAAGCATTATAACTTTTACAGAGTTTGAATTAATAATTTGGAAAATGAATTAATGATCAGTGAAAAAGCCAGGAACTGAAATGGTATGTATAGTTATCATGGCATGAATTTTTGTTAAGCTTTTTTGGGTTATACCTGGTCATGCTCAGGGGTTCCTCCTGGCTCTGAATTCAGGAATTTCTCCCAGCAGTACATGGGGGACGGTCTGGGATGCCAGAAATCAAACCCAGGCCATGGAGTGAGCACAGGTCTGCTGCATGCAAGGCAAACATCCTCCCTACTGTACTATCACTCCAGCCTCCAAAGGAGCTTTCTTAAAAACCTTATAAAAGTGTTGAGAGATATTAGTGACAAAGTTAGTGAGAGAGTGATCTCATGATGGGTTCAGGTACATGAATTCAAGGGTCAATCACTCTTCAGTACCTCGGCTCCGCCTCCCAACCTTGCCCAAACAGTATTATGGAAACTCTGGATACACAGTCTACCCCACATTGCTAACTTTCTTTCATCACTTTTATCCTTGCCTCCACGAACAGCAGCGTTGTCACGTCTGTGAAATGGGACAATACAAATCATGGGTCTTTGGAAAGGATTACAAGGATGATATCGCAGGAGAGGCTCAGAGTGATGCCCAGGTGAGATACTGTGCGCACTAAGTATCTACTTCCTATCTCTGCCTTCTCTTGCCTTAATGCTCTATGCTAAAATGTCTGGAATGGAGCTGAAGTGGCCGAGAGAGAGAGAAGGGCATAGGGATACCACGGATGGAAGGATCCAAGAGAGATGTGTGGGGATATCAATGGACTTGGAGATGGGTGTGATATAAAAAGCATAACAATGCTCCTACAACATAATACAATCATCTAAACCCGGTTTTTTCTCAAAAATATTTTATGACTATATTGCAGCCAGTTGCAGGATTTCATCATTCCTTGCATGGCAGATTCTCACTGTGTATATATGCCACGTCTTTTTTTGTTGTTTGTTTTGTTTTTGGGCCACACCCAGTGATGTTTGAGTTACTCCTGCATGCTGGCAACCTGAGTTCGATCCCTGACACCCTGTAGGGTCACCCAAGCCTGTCCAGGAGTGATCCCTCAGTGTGCAGATCCAGTAGTAAGTCCTGGGCACAGCTGGGCATGGCCCCCAAACCAAAAAAGCTTATATGTTATTTATAGATGTATACTCTATACCACATATATAGACCCACTAAATTATTGTGTTTATCAATAAAATTATCATTGGGACCAGAGTTATAGCACAGCAGGTAGGGTGTTTGCCTTGCACGTGGCTGACCCGGGTTCAATCCCCAACATCCCGTATGGTTCCCTGAGCACTGCCAGGAAATCCCTGAGCATTGCCAGGTGTGACCCTACCCACCAAAAATAGCTAAAAATATTTAAAAAGTATTATTATTAAGAAATTTTCCACATCCAGGCTTCCCTCTTGTCAGAACTCCACCCAGCAGACGAGCCTATCACAGCCTGGCAAGTGGCTGCGTGGTTCATCAATAAATGCTATATTTAGAGGTGACTACAAGAGTATGCCACCTGCATGGCAAGCCTGGCAAGCTACCTGTGTCGTATTTGATATGCCAAATACCAGTAACAATTATGTTAGGTCATTCCCATGACCTAATACAATGGTTTGAGGCTTTTTATGTTCCTGGAGCAAGCAGATGCCCTTGGGCTCTACTAGCATGAGACAGGACATATGGAGATGTTACTGGTACCCCCTCGAGCAAATCAATGGTGAACAGGAAGACAGTGATATAATGATACAGTGATATTAGCCACTTGCAAAAAGAAAAGAAAGATTTACTCAGAGTGGTTAGCAAGAGAAGCAGCATTAGAATCCACTATCTCTGATGAAATAAAAACAAGGCCCCCTGGCATCCCACATCAATGACTTGAGTGATCTGGACAGCAGTCCTTAGAGATGGCCCATTGGCACCTTTCCTGTGGGTTTTCTCAGATCTGAGCAGAGAGGAAGCTGAGGGGCAAATTCTCCCCCTGCTCTCAGAAAGCTTGCTACCCTCTGTGAAAGCTACTAGAGCATCAAGTCACCATCCAACTGAAGAACAAATTGTATTTAAGGAAACTTCTCTTCTTCTGTGTCAGAAAGTCAACCTGCATCTTGGTACCTGAGCCTTGAATAAAGTCCCACATCCCACGGAGCTCTTCATGTCCTGTGGAGATTCATTTCAAGACATAAAGTTTGGCCAGTTCAGTTCAGCTTGCCCCTTTCATCAGGATCTCAGCAAGTAGATACTACACCCCAAGCCACTGGGAAGGTCAAGGTGGACTGTCGTGAAGAGTGTCCAGGTAAATCATGCCTCTGAAACAGAGTCAACTCTAAGGTATACTTGAATGATCATTGTGTGTTTCCAGCAGGTATTTCACCAGGAGAGAATTGGAGTAGTAGATCTTGGTCAGGGAGCTCCAGAACCAATGCATTCAAGCCTCAGTTCCATTTTTTCTTCCATATCTGACTTTTTATCTTTGTAAAATGCAATTCAATGCCTGCCCTGGGCTGCAGTGTTTTGCTTTTCAATGAGCAGTAATTTCTTTAGTAAGTAACTTCTTTGTGCTTAATGTGTCTAAGAAACTTGTTGCCAACAAGGAAGAGGGTACATATTTAATTTACCTAAAATTGCCTTCTGAAGGATGAAATAATGTACTGCCTGAAGTCAGAGGCTGGTTCTCCTCTTTTCTCCTTATGCTTATCTTTGCTACTGGTAACCGATTTTAGCTTCAGTGTTCAGAGTTCAGTTCAAGCACTTCTCTTCAAAGACAATGGAGTTCGGGGTAGCAATCAGCCTTTCTTGAGAGCCCTGTGCATGCCAGCCTGTGTTCATCACTTTCACCAATGTTTAGTTTTCATGGGAGGACTGGAGGTTGGTAAGGATGGCTTTGCCAAGAAGAATGGAGTTCAGAGTCATAGAGTTATTAAGTGTGGCGGCAGTTTATAGCCAGGTCTGGTTGACTAGAAATTTCTACTCTTAATAATGCTGTTGCCCCCTTCTCTTCCTCACTGGATCAATGAGTTTCCTTCCTTATGTAGGCAAAACATAGAGATGAACCTTTAAACATTCCCTCTTTCTGAGGGAGGGAGATTTCTGATACCCAAGAGGCACTTAACTGCTGCATTCTCTAGCAAAGAGGAGTCTGATCTTTGACATGTCAAAAAAACAGAAGCCTAGAGGCCTTAAACAATTTACTCAAGACCACACAAAATTTTAGGATTGAGAGAGAACCAGCAAAGGTCTCTTACCTAAAATAGGAGTGATTTCCTTATTGGACGCCACACAAAGATTCAGGGGAGTGGGGAATCAGGCCAAAATATTCTGGGCATTAAGGGTGGGAATCCCAGGTGGTCAATAAGCTTTCTGGGCATAGCAGAAGAGTATGGAGCCAGGTCACCTAACTACCTTCAAAAGAACACACATTGGATGCTCAGTAACTCAGGAAGCCAGAGCAATGAGCTTTCCAGATAATGAAAGAGCAAGACACAGAGGCCATGGAGGGGATGAAATGTATCATGACCAAAGAAGAGTCACTGGAAGAACCCCTGCCCAATTAATAGTGGCTCAACTGTCGCATATCAGCCACCAAAGCTAACTAGAAAGCATACATATGAACTTGGAATCAGCAAGTCTTCTGTATGCTTTCTCCATTCTTCTTTAGAAGCCTCCTTATTCTTTCACAATCACCTCCAAGCTCTTCTCAGTCAAGTACTAAAATAAATTCAAAACAATTAGAATGGATCTATAGTGAGCCCAGAATATGGCTACAGTGGTTCTGGGGGAAAGTCTTCCGATTCATGCTCCCCAGATATATGTTACTTATGTATGGAAGATGCCAAGCCATCACATGGTCTCAAAATGTGTACACACACACACACACACACACACACACACTTACTATGACAAATGGATGCAACATCTCAAGAGTGAAATATTGTGTTGTGAGTTACAAGCCAAAGCAAGGCAGCCCCGCTCCAGTAAGCACTTATAAATTGTTCCAAACAATATCAAGAAATAGGAGCTGGCCCTGGTAAAAATAACAGCTGCAGGATTTCAGGGCTCAAGACTATCTTTAGAAAGAAAAGGGGAGGAGGGAATGAAAACAATCAAACCCATTGCTTCCAATATTATGCTGGATCTCCATGGTGGTCTTGTGCTTCTAATTAATATTTTCCCCCAATTATGTTCATGATGGTAAGTATGCTAAATGCAAAACCCACTCCTTTCTCCACCAGGAAGCTGTGCCTGGCAAAGAAGGAAGGCTGGGCAGCTTCATTGTGATGCAAAAGAATGCAACAATTAAGAATATCATTTTGGAAGATGTCAGCGGCCTAATTACTCATAGGGCTTGCAGCAAATTAAGCAGTAGGTGAATTAGCTCATTTAATGAGATCTTAGAGTTTGGAGGCAAGGTGCTTTTACTTTGCATTTCAGAGACAACATTTCCACACTATATGTTAATAATTTGGGCACCCCAACATGCTATTAACTCAACAAGTTTTCTTGTGGAAAGCACAAAGGTCTGCTGCTTAACAGGGTCTATAAGGCAGTTAAATTGCCTTTCTCTGAATTCTTAGTTCTTCTCCCTCCCCTTCATTTCCTTCCCAAATTCTATTGTCCAACAATTTGGAAAGCATGTTGTTCAGTACAGGAGTTTGGGAAGTCACAGTTTTCATGGTGGTTAAAGAAACTTGGTAGAAATCAGATCCGCTAAAGACTCCTTAGATCTCTCCAAGTTTGCATGGCAGCATTTCTAAGATGGAAATCATGGTGCCATATTCTATTTGCTTTTATCCACAGACTTCCTTAAAGATGAGCCTTAAATTTATCTCTGCATTCTACTTCCTAACCTGAGAACATATCCGGTGTTTAATCATTGACAAAATAGAAATTAATCATCTAAAAAGATGGGTGAATGAACAGTGAATGGGAAGACTGAAGGAGGAAAATGGTCAAGTTTCTAGATGGTTCTATTTTTTATAATATGGTTCTTTACCTTGAAAAAGAAAAGCAAAAGAGCTATGACTTAAAGCCACATAGGACTTTCTGGAGCCTTGGAGGATAGAGAAGGCCCGGTTCCCCTCTGTGGACACAGCCAGCTTTGTCCACTCACCAAAGGAGTGTGACCAAGTGAAGATGTGACCAGGAATTCTCAGTGTTGGAAAGTGTGGAGCCGTCAAGGCTACCTGACTCAGGCTCAGCCTTCTGACACAGTGTGAACTGCATCACTGATGGGACCATGGAGCCACCACTGCCTCCTAGCAGCACACGTTAGTCTAACTACCCTTCATGCCGACACCGTATGGCTTAAATGAAGAACCTGAGGCTGTGAAATGAACCAAACAAGCACTGTCTGGTCAGCATCTTCCCAGATAGTGCAGATATTACCTTCCCAGATAGTCTCAGCCTCAAGACACGGGACTGTGACGACCACCCAGCTCCTGGCTGCTGAACCTTCTGTTCTAGTGTGGATCAGGGAGGCACACAGACGAGACCCCAATCCCAAAGACTCCTATCTGCGAGACAGAACAGTTTCCTGTGTTTTCCCTCAGCCAGTTACTGTCATCCAAAGACACCTTTTGTGGCTAACTCCCCATGCTACCTCCTCTCCCTACCTTCCTACAGGCAAGGCACTGCCTCCAACAGATTAGACCCCAGGACTTTGAGCTCCATGGTAGTAAACTGCCATTTGGGAGGACTATTTCTATAGATCAGAGGAAAATACAGAAGCAAGGTACTTGCCTTGCATGCAGCCTTCCCTGGTTCAAGTCTTCAGCCTCACATATGGTCACCCTAGCATGGCCAGCAGTCATCCTGGGTACAGAGCCAGTAATAGCTCCTAAGTATTTCTGGGTGTAGTCTCCAGCAAAACACTATACGCTATTTCTCATATGCAAGGCACTGGGATTTATATGCACTCCCATTATAGTCTTCCTACACACCCATGAGGTTGTTACTTGCATTATCCATGTTCTTAGATAAAGGGTCAGAGATTATTCATAGTAATTTGGTGTATAAGAAGTCGAGCAGAGATTTCACATCAGATCTACTTGCTTGACCTCCCAGCACCAACTATTTTCAATTGCCTTTATTGTAAAGTTCCATTCATTATACACATATGGTATAAATAAAAATAACTTTCTTCTGGAAGCTCCATCCACTGACCTTGTTCCTCTCTCTGGAACTGCACAGTATAAGCTGACTTCATTCATGGGACTCTCCCTGGATAATAGACTCTCAGACTTGTTCAACACTAGGCCCCCAGTAGAAAATTCTTCCCAGCACACAGACATATGTTGGTATTTTTTCTCCAGAAGAGTAACTCAAGATATGCAAACATTTCAGTGTTGAGTTTCAATTTTTACCGATGCTCATAGACATGGGCTCATGCCTCCCTCTTCATCCCTTGTGGGATTTGGTTCCTAGTTACTGAGATTAGAAAGATGGGGTAGAGGGCGTGAAGACTGTGTCCTAGGTGGGAATATGAGGCAACTAGCAGCACTGACCATCTCAGAATGCGCATTGGGGTGTGCCGGATATGGAGACTCATTCTAATTGCCTATGGAATGTCCTAAATGAATAAACCATAACCATGCAGGACACAGAAGTTCTAGCAAAGGTTCCGCTTAGGGAAGAGATGCCAGGTCTCTCCTGCCAGGGCCTCAGTGTGCCACCTAATGAGCATGATAAAAGATGATTCCTGCTTCTGCAGACCCACACAGATGCTCGAATGTGCTGGTGAAGGAAGTGGAAGGGGGAAACCGAGAGGGCTGTGAAGAATCTCCTCCAAATAGAGGTTTCAAGTCCAAAAAACGCTGAGATAACTAAAGGAAGAGAGATAGGGAAAAAATGAAAAGGCAACAAAGATGTGTGTGAACTTAGAAGCATGAGGAGTTTCTTGACTTTTTTCAGAGGTCAGGTAGGTAATGCGGAAATAACTGACTACTTCCGGGTTGAGCCCCATTGCAGTTGGAGCCAGATAAGTGTGAGTATGCCCAAGGCCACAGAATGAGAGTCCTCTGCTCTGAGAATGAAGATGCAGGGGAAGCATCCTAACCATAGGTCTGGGACCATGACGCCATTTCAATTCACAGATAGAGCAAGAGCTAAGTTAAAGGGTACCCCTAGACATACCGACTTCAGTGGGTGTGTAGCCCAAAGGTGATCCAAGCAGCTGCAGGACCCTGGGTATTTGCCCTCACACCCACCTGAGCTCCCCTTCCCAAGCTTCAATGGCTCAATAATATCCTCTGGGCAAGTCACTCCACTTCAGTGAGTGTTTCTTCCCTATTGCAAAAGGGGGTGAGAGATGGCATAGTGGGAGGGCACTTACCTTACACATAGTCAACCTAGGTTTGATTCACAGTCCCCCATATAGTTTCCTGAGCCTCCTAAGAGCTATCCCTGAGCACAGAGCCAGGAACACAACCAAGTGTGACCCAAAAAACTAAAAAAAAAAAGGAAGGGTGTGACAAGAGCCTCTCGGATGGGCATGGAGGATCACTGAAAGGGTGTGGGAGAAGAGCACCAGAGGTGCAGTTCCTGGCACAGTCCAATATTCAAGATGCTTGAATGCCCTCCTTTGGGAAAGACACCCTCCCTATAAGCTAAGACAGGCTCCTGTCATGAGACTCGTTTTCACCAGGAGTCATTCATGGCCTCGATGAGCTGGGGGCCCCCGGCCTCTTACCCACTGTTGCAGCAACTGTTTGAGCGCAGAGAGCCCAGGGGTTTTCTGTAAAGTGCCAAAGTTGAGATTGATGCGGTTGGGGAGCTCAGACACATGGGATTCCCATGACTGCCAAGTGCTCCACAGACCAAAAGTCCTAGAACTGATGTTGGAATTACATCAATACTTGATGACTCTAGTATCACCAGGGACTTCATCACAGGGCCACTGAGAGACAGAGTCACTTCAACCTCAGTTCTAGACCTTTCTGCTTTTCTGCTTCATAGTTTGCAGAGATCTTTTCAGCGGTTGTCTGAAGTCCACATTCCCAGTCCGTCCAGCTCCCTGAGAGTACAAAGTGTGGAGAAAGGCATCACATCTTTGCTCTTGTCCCTTTACAAGGTCTGGGACCTGGAGCAAGTGAGTGAAAGCCCCTGTGCCTCAGCTTCCTTCATGCAGAAATGAACAACATGGACGACCACTACTAGATCCTCAAGCATCTGCATGAGGCTCAACCGAAGAGCATTGCTTAGAATAGCAGGAGACCTGGCATTGGTGCTTCTGTTCTCCTGCTCCCAAGAGCTTCCAGTCCCTGAGTGGGGGAGTCCCTCCCAGAATTTCTTACTCACTGTGGGAGTCCCTCCCAGAATTTCTCATTCACTGTGGGACGAACTGTCAGATGTACTTCAACTACCATGTGAACACAAATGACAGGAAGGTCCAAAGAACAGGCATGAGGAAAACAACTTTTATTTGGATTCAGAGAAGTGGAGTGTTTGCCCCTCAGTCACACAGCCAGTATGGAGCCAGAACTTCCAGCCAGATGCCCTATCAGCTAGGAGAGTTAACTTCCCACAACCCCAGGAAGTCTTCATCTTGGATTTTACTCCCACTGTTTCTCTATCAAGGCAAAGGTTCTTACAGAAATGGTAACAACATACATGAATTTTGAAGCAAATATCTATTTTTAACATGGGAAACAGACATTAAGATGTCAAACTGGGGTCTGCTAAATGAGCATCTGAAGCCCACACAGGAGGAAGTGGGGACTGGAGGCTCAGAGAAGTAATTGCTACAAATAAGACTCAACCGGACATTGATTTATTCTGCCTATTCGCTTCATTTCCACATTGAGCTTGCTCAGTTGGTTATTCCTCTCTGTGGTTCCTTTTCAGGAACATGTCCCCAGCTCATTTGGATGGAAATATGCTTACCCATTTATTAATTTCTGGGATTTTGCCTACCCTCCTCAACTTTCTTTCCCGCAATATTCAAAGTCAGGATGGGAAGGAAACAAATGATAAATCATCTCTCCTTGATGGATCTGGACCGGTATTTGTCATTTACAACCCAAGATTGTCATCATTCAGCCAAGCTAGGCTATCATGGACCCCAAGAACTCATTGATGAAAAAAATGAAGGAAACCACAGGAAGAAACTGGGAGCAAGTAAGATAGCACTAGAGTCTCATCAGTGCCATCAGTAAGAGCGATGGTCAACTGAGACTTCACAGGAGTCCAAAATAATGATGATTCTGAGGTAATAACAGCACTTATGGAACCTTTACTATGTACACATGTCACCTCATTTATCTGTGAAAGAGCACAAGGGATAAATGACTTGCTCAAATCATAAAAGCTGGTAAATGGCAGAGGTGGGATTCAAGCACACATATGTTCCCTTAAAAATCCTGTGCTCTCTGCCATTATCAAAACCTACCTTTGTTTAACTTCCCCTAAGCAAACAATAGCCATTTGTTAGGTCCTTTTTCAATTCAATTCAACACACTCTGTTTCCAGCCTCTTAACTAAACTCTAAGGATCCACAAGCTTCTTGTACAAAGGGGGACACTGAAAATAGAAAGTTGATTCACTCATTAAAAGGCACCCAGTCTTCAGAGATGAAGGGAGGCCCAACATAGGTCTCTCTGAGCAGGAAATGCTCAGTCAGTTCTCACCATACCTCCCGCAAAGGTCTAGATTGGTAATGGGCTAACAGCTAGAAGTAGAGTAGAAGAAAGCATAAGGAATAAAGACAGTGGGGGAGGGGGCACGGGGGGAGCACATGTTCAGCCCTAGAGGAGGAACCCAGAGATAGGTGAGGCTGGACTCCTGTACAGCAACCTCAGAAGACATTTCCAGAGGTACATGAAAAAGATCAATATCGGTCACACTTATTGGAATCTAAGGAACTATACTAGGTACCTAGGGCTTATTCCAGGCTCTTTGGACTACAGGGTCATAGTAATTTTCTAGTAAATGCTTTTGGTCTTTTCTTTTGGCAGGTAGACAGAGAAGAGATATAGAATCAGCAGACTGTCTAATGTGAGCAAGTAAATGCTCTAAATGACTCCAGATGTAATTTTTACAGTCACTCTGCTAGGCAGGTTTTGGTCCCTTCATTCACATTCACCCCACTTCCTCATGCCTGACATGGTGCTTGACAAAAGTACAAGTATACAAACTATATACAAATTATATAACCAGATTCACCTTCTGTTCTAATGATCTAAAAGAAATTCATAGATGCAGAAGTTACTGAGAAAGCTACTATCTTATCTTCAGAAGATGTTGAATAATTTTATGAATATTGATAAGCTGTAACTTTCTAGTGACCTAAGAATTGAGTCAACTGCATTTGTGTTGGTCTTTTTTGTGGGAGAGGGTGTTGGATCACACCCAGCAATGCTCAGGGCTTACTCTTGGTGGGCATGTATGAGGTGCCAGGGATCAAACCTGGATAGGTTGTGAGCAAGGCAAATGCCCCACCCACTATACTATCTATCTGGCCCCTGATATAAAAATACAGCTCCTTCCCTTACTCACCCCCTATGGATAAGTCAGACGCTTAGGACCTCAGCTGTGAGCAGTGCTGTGCCACAGATGTTAGTGGGGCTGTGGGATAGAGGCTCAAGACCAGGCATTAGAGGTCAAAAAAGCTCTTCAGACATAAGAGGATGCCAAGACTGGAGAAGGTAACGTTGCAGAGAGCATCCCAGGCAGAGGTGCTGTTGGAGAAACAGAAGGGAGGCAACTCAGTTGTATGTGAAACTCCCTGAGCCTGACCACTGTCCCGCCTACAGACGGGAATAGTTATTTTTTAATTATGAAAGTAATATCACTGTATCACTGTATCACTGTCTTCCCGTTCATCATCGATTTGCTCGAGCAGGCCCCAGTAACATCCCCATATGTCCTGTTTCATGCTAGTAGAGCACAAGGCATCTGCTTGCTCCAGGAAGATACAGAGCCTCAATCCATTCCGGAATGAGGTCTATAATTGTTACTGGTATTTGGCATATATATCAAATACAACACGGGTAGCTTGCCAGGCTCTGCCGTGCAGGTAGCATACTCTTGTAGGCATCTCTAAGTCCAGCATTTATTGGTGAACCGCGGCGCGCAGAGTGGCTGCGCGAGCCGGGCGCTGATAGGCTGGTCTGCTGGGTGGAGGTCTGACGAGAGAGAAGTCCAGATGTGGAAAATGGAGGCCCACATGGAGTGGGGGGGTCGTCTGGCTTGTTGCGAGGCTCTGCTGGGGTGGTGGGCCAGGGCTAGAACCCACCATCCCTCCCGGATGCCTCGTGAGCGGCTGGTCACAGGGAGAGCCAGTAGCAGCTCTGCCCCATGTCTGCAAGTCTGAAAGTAATAGGTTATGTCAAATATAATGACAAACTTGAAAGTACTAACTGGATGATTCCATGTGTATAAAGTTCAGACAAACCAACTGAATCCACAACCTTGACAATTGCATTGCAACTTTTTTGATGAGGTGTGAATGTGCAGAGGCTTTGAGTGGGGTGTTAAGGAGCAGTGTATTAGTGGTCAGGGGTTTGGGAACACTTGGAAATGCTCTACTTTTGAAGCTGTGTGCTGGTTATAAAGATGCGTCCCTTGGAGAAAATTCATGCAGTTCTGTCGATGTGTTTCTACACTTTTTCTGCATATGTGATATTTCAAAATAAAGCTTAAAGAATAAATAAAACTGGCCTGGAGAGGTATTAATAGGAGGTAAGCACCTGTCTTGCCTGTGGCAGACACTTCAATACCCAGCACCACATATGGTCCCAAGAACATTTCAGGCATGAGCCCTAAGAACAGATCTTGGAGTAACTCCTGAAGACTTCCAGGTGTGGTGTACTTCCCACATGCATGCACGTACCACACACACACACACACACACACACACTCACTCACACACTCACACACACATATATATGTAAACTCATTAAAGACGAACACATTGTGACTTGGCATTGCAGCTCAGTGCCTTGCATGTGTGGAAACCTGGGTTTGATTTCCAGCACTGCATGATTTTCCAAGCACTACCAACAGTGATGCCAGAGGAGTAATTTGAAAATAGCTCCTGAGCACCACCAGGTGTAGCCCAAACACAAAATCAAGAAAGAAATTCACTATTATTGAAAAAGAATTAGTTCAGATGAAGTGGAAAGTTAAGTTCAACCACCTCGGAGCAACAAGATATATTTGCTTCCTGTGCCTCTTTGGCCCAAGTAAGGGTGGTAAGAATCAGAATCAGGGGCTGGAGGTAGGGCGTATGGATGTATGGATGTATGCCTTGCATGCGGCCGGCCTGTGCCAGTCCGAGTTCGATCCCGGCATCCCATATGGTCCCCCCAGCACCGCCAGGAGCAATTCCTGAGTTCAGAGCCAGGAGAAACCCCTGAGCGTTGCCAGGTGTGACCAAAAAAGAAAAAAAATCAGAATCAGAGTTTAATAATTCCTGTCAAGTGTTTTCTCCTTAAAGAAGAGAACTGAGATGTACAGGGGGGAGGGCAGACTCTATTCTTTGTATTCTCTCTCTTGCCATCCTATGCTACCCCGAGGACAGTGTAGTTCCCCTTCATGCAAGCCTTTTGCAAAGTGGCTTGATAGGGAGGTCTGAGCCTGACTGGGAAGGCTGCAGGTTGAGCAGATGAGCATGGGGAGGGTGTAGAGATCCCAGGGAAGGGGAAATTAGAGTCTGGTTCTAAGGGTCATCAGAGGCCTTGCTAGGGAGTTTAGATCTCCACTCACACTTATGGAGAAGTAATTGATTTGAGCAGAAAAGTGATTTAAATAGATTTTATTTGGCAGCAGAGGTGGGCAGCACACACGCACCGGCTATACACAGGGCTTACTGCTAGTTTTGTACTCAGAGATCACTCCTTGCCAGCTTGGGGACTGTATGGGGTGGCAGTCATTGAACCTGTTCATCCAAGTGCAAGAAGTGCAGGAACTGAACCAGTTCAACTGCGTGCAAGGTAAGTACACAGCCCACTGTGATAGCTCTTCAGCACCCTGGACTAACTATGCTTCTCGACCTTATCAACTTTCCAGATTGTAAATGTGCCCCCAAAAGATTTGTTTCCCCTCCTGGATCCCCACCTACTCTTTGCAATGGCTAAGATGAACCTCTGGGAGGATCATATGCGGTACTGGAGATGAACCCAGAATTGCCATTGTTTAATCTCAGGCAGGCTGCGAAACTTAAGAAAACCCAGGTGAGATCCTGCCCAGCCAGTTCCACAAAGGCAGCTGTCATAATCGAGTTCACAATCGAGTTCATTAAATCTGCAAGCCCTGGGTGTTATATTCCACCACTACGCAGTCTAGGACCCAGGAGAACCTTGGAATATGGGGTATGAGCTGGGATATGAGTATACTTTTGGGGGTAGAAGGAAAGAAGAACTGGACACCAGGTTCTTGACTTCCTTGCAAGAAAGAATTCAAGGATAGTACAATTGTACTTAAAAAGACCAGGGAATGTATTAAAGCAAAAGCACATACCCCAGGAGCACTTACAGGGACTCTTGTTTTCTGTTTGGGGACACAGCTGGCTGTGCTCAGGGCTGACTCCTGGATCTGTACACAGGGATCACTCCTGGCAGTGCTTAGTGCTCAGAGGACCCTAAGGGATGAAGGTGATCAAATCCAGGTCAGCCACATGCAAGACAAGTGTCCCACCTGCTGTACTATCTCTCTGGCTCCTTTTGCAGGCACTCTTGAAGGAGCTTTGTGCCTACCATTTCTTGGGGTCAGATTTTTTATGGGGTAAGTTGATCATGCTGTGGAATATTCATGAAAGGGCTGGAACAGTGCAATATGATGTGCGTGGTATTAGGATTTTAGCCTTGCTCTGATGCCACTTATTACCATGCAAATATGCAGGTAGAAGCACTGGGAATTAATATGTATTTCAGCCCTAATACAGGGAAAATATGAAATCACGGTCAGAGTTCTCTTCCTTAAGCATGCATTGATAACCGGTAGGAAATAGCTCTTAGGAGTTCCCTTATCAGAAACTTGTAATTGCAAGAATCACAAGTATGTAGGTTCCAGGCATTTGCATTCTCTATCTAGCTTTCTAGCCTGTCTCTTGCACTTCAACTCTGAAGTGGAATACTAAGCCTCAGCATATATATTTACAGGAGAATATGATATTTATAAAAATATGTTTGCTTAAGGCTTACAGTCAGAAATGGAACCTTAGTTCCATTCTACTAATCCACAATTTAATTTTTAGTTTTTTAAAATTAAATCACCATGAGAGGGCCAGAGTGACAGCACAGCAGGTAGGGCATTTGTCTTGCACGCGGCCAACCTGGGTTTGATCCCTGGCATCCCATATGGTCCCCCAAGCACCGCCAGGAGTATTTCCTGAGCAAATAGCCAGGAGTAACCCCTGAGCATCGCGGGTGTGACCCAAAAAAGAAAAGAAAATCACCATGAGAAAGACATAACAAAGTTTTTCATGATTGGGTTTCAGTCATCGAGCACAGACTTGAATCACACTCAACATGAGATGTACTATATTTTAGGGGTTTCCCAGCAGTCAAACCTCTAATTTTTCATCTGTCATAAAGGGCCAAAAACTTGACAAATAATTCATAAATGGTCAGAAAACTTAACTTTATAATTCAGTGTTATTTAATTAAAAACAATAATGAAAATACTACTACTGGTGCATACTGTAATGAAAATACTACTACTGGTGATAAAATACTACTACTGGTGTAGGTCATTTCTGGTGGTAAGGAGCCTGCAAAGACCCTGAGGACAACACACTTAAGTGTAATCCATCAGTCAGTAATCTGCAGCAACCCCACCCTAGGAGAGTTGCTTTACTGAAAGCTGCAATTGCCTGGATGCTGTTATTCAGTTTTATAACTGTTGCTATTAATTAAATATTTTGGCCAAAATCTCCCCCCTGACTTTTCTTGCCACAGTCTTGCATATCTGATAAGATATACAGTCAGTACACTGGTACCCGCTGCATTTGGCTGATAGCACTGTCCTAGTTTCTAACCCTCAAAACACTAAAGAAATGACACAGTTTTAGTGGAATGAAGACTTCTATTGTTACAGGATTGGGGGGAGGGGGAGGAGAGCAAGAGCCTTAGTGAAATAGATGCAAATGTCATGTTTTAGAACTCATTGTGCTGGTTCAAACTGGAAATTGGACAAAACCTTTATTCAAAGGCTTAGCTCAGTCCTCAGGTCTGAAAACGCTTGACTGAACCCGTTCCTACAATGCCAACTCCAGTGGAACCAAGCATTCAGAGACTCATTCAGTAATATTTAACAAGCATCACTGGAAGTTATGGCGGTCCCAAGTTCCACATTCAAAGCTTAAGATACTAAACTTAGATAATAAAAGTAAAATGAAAAAAAAAAAGCAATGCTATTCTGCTTTAAAAAAAAATCAAAGCACAGTCCATTGGGGAAAACAGATAAGATACAGGTGTAAGAGGTGTTCCTACCTGGGCCTGAACAGAGAGGAGGCGCTCTGGCTGCCGCGTGTCTGACTCTGCAGGCAGCTAGAGCAAAGGACAGACGTGTTGGGAAAGCATTGTGTCCCAGCCCAGACAAAATGACCATTAGTTGCTATAGGTAAAGAAGGGACAGAGATCCCTCTAGCCATCCATTTGCTGTTTAACATTTTTAAATTTATTTTCTTTCTCCCCTTGAGATAGGAAGTAAAGACCAGAAACCATGGGGTAAGCAAAGGGAGAGGATAGCTCGGTCTCCCGCGCCCTTCCTTTCTAGTCTTAATTGGTGTCTGAGTGCAGAGAAGAGAGACGCTGAATCTATTGGATTCAGGACACACTGAGCCTTGGGACAGTTTCAGTGGATGCAGGACCCAGCTGTGCTGAGCACTGCAGGAGTCAGGGTGTAAGAACCCATTCCTTTATAGCTCCCAAGCTTGCT
Source organism: Cryptotis parvus (assembly GCA_021461705.1). Lineage (NCBI taxonomy): Eukaryota > Metazoa > Chordata > Mammalia > Eulipotyphla > Soricidae > Cryptotis > Cryptotis parvus. Next base: position 72,282 of record JAJIBD010030930.1, read on the forward strand.
CCAGGGTCTCCGGAAGTAGCAGCTTTGCCACACAAGTTAGCAACACCACATGATGGCCACCACTAAGAGAGCCACAGAGACACTCGTTCAGATTGGACAAAACAACAAGGGGGTTAGGAAGGGGGACAGACATGCAGTGGGACAGGCAGACTGCTCTTAGAACAGCTGAGCATGTGCTTACAAGGCAAAGCAGTTTTGGGATCCAGGGTCCCACTATTATTTGGAAACCTTTTAGTTTAAAGGTACAAGAAAGAATTTGGAGGGAGGATGGAAGGATGGTGCCCTCTTACATGAATTGAAAGCCGTGAGCAGGGCAAAAGGAACAGAGTGATGGGGAACCTTAGGCGGAGTCTGCGGGGCAGGGCCCAGCGTTGACCCTCACTTTGTTCCTGGAGCAAGTGATCATCCAGTTCTGGATCTCAGTTTCCTTGTCTAAAAGTGAGAGGCAAGAGCACTTCAAAGTCAGCTTCTGCTCCCTGAGTGCTCGGTCCGGTGAGGGGACACAGCATTCCCAGGCAAAAACCTCCTCACCCAGCAAGGCTACAAATGTCAAAACAACAAAGTGAGAGAAGAGCCAAAAGTTAAGGTTCTCATGGCAACCAGAATTCACTGCAGCGGCACATTGTTCCAGGGGCTTCTCTGACAGGCTGATGAATAATCCCAAAAGTCTACCTATTGTGCAGGAATTGTCAGGGACTCTTTTTTGGGAAGGTGGGGATGGAGCACAAAGGCAAGATTAGCCAACCATTATAATGAGACTTTTAATCAAGCCCCCCAACCCCAAATGAGAGCAACGCTTTGAATAAAAGGTGCCCAAATAAAAAATGCATTTATATTTAACGAGGCACTCAGTCTATTTATTATTTATGCAATAATAAATGCCAGTTGGTTATTAATAAAATATTGCTCAGTCATTAATCCTCAATAAATACTGTGAGAGTAATTAGTATTAAAGTGACACAGAGTACTTCATAATGAGAAGGTAATTTTCTCCACGTTAATGGATTATTCAAACAAACCTTAACTTGCAGTTATCAAGATTCAGACCCTCCAGGGAAAGAGAATGGGGAGTTCCAGGGTAACCTTGAAAAGTTTGGGAATCTAAAGACTTGAAAATGAGGCCAGTAGCTGTTCTGAAAATGCTCTCCAGAGTTTCCAATTTCCTAGCAATAAAGGGGTAGGGATCCCAGTGTCTAGACCAAAGTCCTGGGGAGATATCCAGAGACTCTAGGTTTTGACCTTAATTGAATTGTTTGACCTTGGCTGAGTCAAGGAGTTGCTATGGTATGCCTGGGCACCTTCATTTAAAAACTGTACGTGAGGAAAGCGTCTGTTCAGAGTTGTGGTGAGGATTAAGGAGATTTGTGTATTTTGTTTAAAAAACAACAACAACCCAGTGCAGATCCTGGCACCCAGCCTGACAAATGACAGTTCTGGCAATATCCCACGAATAACAAAGTAGCTCTCCATTATTGTGACAAGTAAGATAATAAGTCCTTTTTCCCAAGGATCCCCGATTTTGGAAGCCTTACCTCAATTCAGTAGAAATAAATGTTCATGTTTCCCATCTTTTCTCAAAGTTCAAATTCTCACTCATGCACCCGTGCATGGTCACTTTCAGGCTGGCCCAGGCTGTTCTATGGATGTGTAATCAGCAGACAGTCTTATTTCTGAGAAAGAAGAAGCTCTGAGAAGTGGGAAAAACATCCATCTAATGATCAGAAAACCCTCATTCCTGCTTGGAAAGGACTCAGGACCATTTACTTCGCTGGGTCGCCACCTTACCACATTTTTTTTTCCTTTTTTGGGTCACACCCGGCAATGCTCAGGGGTTACTCCTGGCTCTACACTCAGGATTTACTCCCGCGGTGCTCAAGGGACCATATGGGATGCCGGGGAATGGAACCCAGGTCGGCCGCTTGCAAGGCAAACGCCTTACCCGCTGTGCTATTGCTCTGGCTCCCAACACCTTACCACATGTTAAGACAAGTAATTTCTAACAGCTTCTCAGTAGACCACATAAGCCGTTTAAATAGTGGGTTCTGGGAAGGAGACATAGTTCAATGGGCTAAGCATGTGCTTTGTATTGCAGGAGGCATGGGTTCAAATTTCAGCACTTTGTGGTCCCTGGAGAATTAGGGAGTAGCCCTGACAACCACAGGGTAGGGCCCCAAAACCAAAATAAAATTGTTATTTAAAGACATAAAATAATGGGCTCTTTGAATTATTATACTTTAGAGATTTGTTTTAAATCCTACCCATTACTGGGGTATTGAGGACCCCCCCCCCACACACACACACACCTCAAAGAGGCAACTAGAATACCGAGGAGTTTAACACAGCCAGAGAAGCATTGCTGAGTTGGGGTCAGAGCTGAGGTACACAGGGCTGAGGTAGAGGGCAGGAAGAAGTTAGAAATTTCTAATATCACAAGGCTGTGACTAAGAGCACAGAGCACAAAAGCATACACCGTTAGGTTTCATTTAGTTACCAGATAAATAACAGGTTGTAGCTTGAGGTGTAGTCAGCTGGTCTCCAATTCAATCCAACAACGACAAAGTGTGTTCTGGGGGCCAGGCATTGCGCCAGGAGGGGAAACACAGAACTTAAATACATCTTATTTTCCCTCCAGAGGCTTGTGAACAAACAGATCCCTGTATTAAATATGATCACTGCCAGCAGAAAAACAAAACAGTGTCTTGAGAAAAGCGCTGGCTGTCTGCTGAAGAATACAGGAGGAAAAGAACAAGGAGTGAACGCATTACATAAACTCTCTTTAAAAGTCCCACTCTGCTCTGAACTGCCTTTTTGAGACTTCATCCTGGTAGTCCTAAGAGTGCTAGAGGCAACATGGTACAAAGGATCTAGGTGAAGGATGACCGAAACTACTGCACCAAGGTGGCCCCAGACCTTCACACCCTCACTGCTGCTGCTTCTGCATGATCCAGAACCATTCAATCACAAGTAAAGTTGGGGAAATCATTTCCTAGTTCCTAAGGAAGGAAAGGTGGCTTTTAAAAAAACTTTTGGACAGGCTAAGACTAATGTCTGGAATACAGGAAATGCTCAACAAATTGAAACAAATATAATTATTCCATTGGTCCCATAAATTGTTTTGTATCCTTCATTAGTGAAGCAATTCATTTGGATGCTCTTAACCAACGCAAAGTGTTCTATGGGAAAGTTTGGGGTGCTGAGATAGGAGACACCGTGGTTAGCTTGACTGTGTGGTCTATGTGCAACCACATAGGTATCAGCATTCTGAGCAGCAACGTGCCCACCGTGCCTACCAGCCATGTCAGCACCATGAGGCAGTGGGTAGGGAACAGCAGCAGAGATCAGGGGCAGACGTGCAGTACCAGGAAAATTGCTCTGAGCCTCCGTTTCCTAAAGTGACGAGGAAAGATCAGACTCTCAGGAGCAGCCTGAGTTATACATGTTCATGTGAATACACTCTAGCCCAGACTCTGGTCATAGAGATGCATGCAAACATCAGTTCCCTTCAGCTGGTCAGGGCAGTAGAGGGCTTTCAGGCGAGTATCCACAGACACTCCTTCTTAGACATTAGTCAAAGAACTGCAGCTCGGGCTCATTAACAAGCCTGTGTACGGATGCATCGTTTTTGATTTCCAGGATCCAAGGTACAAAGCTGGCTCCATCATTTATCTTCCAGTACCACAGGGAGTGATCCCACAGAGAGAGATTTATTAATAAGCACACGGACTTTGTGCTAAAAAGCCACTGGACCTCTCTTTTTAAAAAATGGTAGCATTTTGTGCTGCTGTGAATAAATTTATGTGCATTTTTAATCCTCACAGTTCCTGTCAAAGCCCAAGCCTCTTTCAGGAGGAGGAAGTCCTTTATGCGCTATCATTTATTGCCCGACACCTCCAGGATCCTGGGCTGAGTCTCTTTGAGCCACGATTTCTCCGAGTCTATAGAACAAGTCAGTGAGGTGAGTCTGCTTAGCATCGTCTTTGGACAAAGATGCTGGAGATCAGCTAGGTGAGAGGCAGGGCAAGGATTCTCAAAGTGGGGTCCCGCACCAGCAGCCTCAGGGGCACATAGCAATGGAAATGCTCATTCTCAGGTCCAGCCGCAATCCGTGGCAAGCAAAGGTCTTGGCTGAGATTCATCACACTCTGCTTTACCAGAAGCTCTGCTCACGGATGCCCTTGGAGGGCCAATGGATTTGCCTATGGTCGCACAGCCAGGCCATGGCAGGCTGAGACTACAGCTCAGTTTCCTGATAACAGAACAGCAGCCACCACAACCATGCGGATTGGGAGGCCAGCAGACATGCGGCAATGTCTGTGGACAATTTTGGCATTTGAGGAGGTTGTGATGGTGTACACCTGAAACCCATGAGAAGTCAAGGAGCTACTACAATTCTCCTAGGCAAAGGGCAGGCCCACAGTGAAACAAAGAATTGGCCAGCTCCAAACGCCAATAGTGCTGAGATGGAGGCCCTGGTCTCAGGTTATGCTGGCTTGTGAAGAGAAATTTAAAAGGGTGATAAAGTGAGGAAGAGATGGTGGGGTGGGTAGAGGGAAATTGAGATAAAGAAGGTAGAGAGGGAGGAATGAAGGGAGGAAGGAAGGAAGGAAGGAAGGAAGGGAGGGAGGGAGGGAGGGAGGGAGGAAGGAAGGGAGGGAGGGAGGGAGGGAGGGAGGGAGGAAGGGAGAGGAAGGAAGGAAGGAAGGAAGGAAGGAGGAAGGAAGGAAGGAAGGAAGGAAGGAAGAAGGAAGGAAGGAAGGAAGGAAGGAAGGAAGGAAGGAAGGAAGGAAGGAAGAAGGTAGGGAGGGAGGGAGAGAGGGAATGGAGGGAGGGAGGGAGGAGGGAGGAAGGAGGAGAGAGGGAGGAAGGGAGGAAGGAAGGAAAGGAGGAAGGGAGGAAGGAAGGAAGGAAGGAAGGAAGGAAGGAAGGAAGGAAGGAAGGAAGGAAGAAGGTAGGGAGGTAGGGAGGGAGGGAATGGAGGGAGAGAGGGAGGGAGGGAGAAGAGAGGGAGGAAGAAGGGAAGGAGGGAGGGAGGAAGGGAGCGAAGGGAGGGAGGGAGGAGGGAGGGAGGAAGGGAGGGAGGAAGAAAGGAAAGAAGGAAGGAAGGAAGGAAGGAAGGAAGGAAGGAAGGAAGGAAGGAAGGAAGGAAGGAAGGAAGGAAGGAAGGAAGGAAGGAAGGAAGGAAGGAAGGAAGGAAGGAAGGAAGGAAGGAAGGAAGGAAGGAAGGAAGGAAGGAAGGAAGGAAGGAAGGAAGGAAGGAAGGAAGGAAGGAAGGAAGGAAGGAAGGAAGGAAGGAAGGAAGGAAGGAAGGAAGGAAGGAAGGAAGGAAGGAAGGAAGGAAGGAAGGAGAGAGACAGGCTAAATGACTGATTAGTAGAGCAGTCCTGGGAAGGCCCGCTTACCCTGGATATCAGAAGAGCCATTTTAAAATCATTGTGCTAGAGCCTGGATGTTACACAGAATGGAAACTAAATAACTCTTCAGTATATCATACTTAGTGCAACTTTTGGACGTGAAATGTACTTACAAAATAATGTAGCATTTCAAAAGCCTGTTGTCCTCTGATAAGCCAGGGTCTGGAACCAGAAAGAAAATATCTGTCTGGACAATTACCGGACTGTAACAGCCGATGAATGTGATTTGTAACTTGCCGCTGCTGTATTTATTTCAGCACATTAACATAGGGACGTTTGTCACCTTACTAAATGCCTTTCATATTTCCTTTCCCAGCAGGGCTGGAGCACTCTGTCCTCTTCTCTCTGCTCGCTCCCTCTTCCCTCTCCATTCTCCCATTCTTTTCTACCTTGCAGCTATCTTCATTCGGCTTTCTCCACAGCCATTCGTCTTGGTTTGTTTTCTTTCTCCCAGTCTCCTATCTTTTTCTCTTATCTCTCCACTCCCTCAATTCTTTATCTCATCATCTCTTCTTCCCCAGTTTCTTACTCCTCTATTTTATGTTTCTTTACTGTTAATCATTTTTACCTTTCCTTCTTGTAACCCTTTCCACTCCTTTCCTTTCCCTTTGAATCCTTATTTTTGTTCCTGGTAATTTCAATTCACCACCTATTTCCCTTAACTCCCATTTTTCTATTTTTTTTTTTTACAATTAAAAAGTTCATGTTTGGGTTTTGGTCATACAGTGTTCCAGCACCCGTCCCTCCACCAGTGCCCATCTCCCACCACCAACATCCCCGGTTCCCTCCCCCTTCCCCAGCCCACCTCCATGGCAGGTTCTTTATTTCTTTCCCTTTCTCTCTTTCTCTTTTCCTTCCCTTCCAGACTATGGACTACAGAACATACATTAAAAGGTTGTCATGTGTATCCTCTTGCCTCTATTTAGTGCTCAGTTCTAGGTTGGCATTAGTACCCTCGACAATTATTAGCACCCTGTTCCATTTTCTGTCTTACCTAACAGAATGACTGCATTTATTTGCATGGCATAAATACATATGTACATATTATGATACCAATATCCAAGGTCAAGTGAAACATATATCAGGAGGTCTTGTCAAAGGTGGAAATTATCACAAACGTGTAGGAGTCAGAGGTTAGGTAAGACTCCCATTTTTCATTTCTGTAATTGTTCTCTGTTTCACTCAGGCTTAGCTAGTGTCTCACTTTCTGCTATGGAGTCACTTGGGGATATTATACCTTTCTTGAATTCCCAGCAGAGGTGAGGATGCCAACTGATTTTTGGGAGAGCAGAGGATTAAACAACTGGAGATTATCCATCTGCTCATGAGGAGCACAAGAACCTTATTTCAGACTTTTGGTAGGCAAGACACTGACTCCTAAAGACAGTGTCTTAATCTCCGGAAACTGTGAAATGTAATCTCATCGGGAAGAGTCTTTACATAAGTGATGAAGTTTGAGATGGGAAAATTATCTCAGTGGGCTCCACTGCAGTCACAAGTATTACTATGAGAGGGAGACAGAGAGAAGGCAATGTGGAGACAGACATCGAGTGATGTGGCTACACGCCTAGGATTTGGCCACCAGTAGTGGTTGAAAGAGTTAAACAAACATTCCCAGAAGCTCTGCCCTGTTCATACAGAACTTAATTTTTTGACTCTGTGGTATTGCTTTTAGATTTCTGGTCTGCAGAATGATGAAAGAATAAACTACTATTTTTGTTGCCTTTTTTTAAAATTTAAGTTGAGGCACTGTGATATACAATACTTTAATATAGGGGTTTCTGCATAAAACAAACCAGTGCCACATCCTCCACCAGAGCGCTGCCTTCTGCCACTGTCCTAATGCCCCTGTGGCATCCTATTTGGTTGTTTTGCTGAGGCACACCCTGTGTAGTGCTCAGGAGCCACTCCTGTTGGTGCTTGGGAACCATGTGGGGCCAATGGTCCAACCCAACCCGGGGCTGCCCTTTCAAAGCACACCCTCCAGCCTTTTGAACCATTTCCCCAGTCCCTATACTAATGTTTATTTTTTAAGATGCCTGCATTAATGGTTATTTATTACAGAAGCCAGAGAAACAATACACTTGAGTCCTAGGCCTTTTATATTACTTCCTTTTCTCTTGGTCTGTGACTTCCTCCTTAGTGTTGTTCTGAGACTACAGATTCCTTTTAAGCCTATGGGTACTTGGTATATGTTGGGTATTTGTGGATTATAAATTAATACTATGGCTATTACATATACTACATTTCTCAGTCTCCCTGTTTTCTGCCACTTTATACTTATCCACTAGCCTGAAAGCCACATTCTTTTGTTTCCTGATTCACTGGAATCTAGAAAACAGCAAAACAGCTTTGAGTCCAATGGACCTCATTTATGACACATCCTCTGTGCAATCTGCACAGCTATTATACTTCTCTGAGCCTCCGAGTCATTATCTACAGAGCGAGGATATTAGCTTCTTTCCAATACTCAGGCAAAAACAAAAATCTGCAGACAAAATATGGACATTATAGAGAGACCCCCACATATCTCAAATTGAATGCCTTGATACCAAATGACAGCTATTAAAAGAACATTTAAAAAGTACCTATTTAGCAATAAAAGAAATAAACAAAAAAATGGGCATTAGGACCCAGACAGTCATGGCTTGTGCCTTCAATCAGCCACTCCCTAGTCCTGTATAACTGGGCTGTGATTTATTTTTTTTTATTTTATTTTTTTTTTTTTGCTTTTTGGGTCACACCCGGCAATGCTCAGGGGTTACTCCTGGCTCTGCACTCAGGAATTACTCCTGGCCGTGCTCGAGGGACCATATGGGATGCCGGGATCGAACCCGGCCGGCACAGGCCGGCCGCAAGGTAAACGCCCTACCGCTGGGCTATCGCCGGGCCCCTGGGCTGTGATTTATTCTCTGGGTGTTTACCCTGATCTGGAGAGCTGAGTTAGCACCATCTTCCATATTGGTTTATTTTCATAAGGTAAACGAAGGTGGATGGATGTGCTTATGATAGTGTCTGTCCTGCAGTATGTTAGTGCTTCTTATTGTTAAAATTATCAGCATATTTTGTGCTTTGTCATAAACTTTGCTTTGGGTCCAAAAAACAAGTTAGGATCCTAAAGTAATATGTATTTTCACTTTGTAATTGAAATTGTTTTTCTTACCTTAATTTTCTGTATGTTGAAAAAACATACAATCTGGCCCAGAACTCCATCCAGCAGATGAGCCTATCACAGCCTGGATCATCGACACCCACCCTGCAGCAGTTTTTTTTTTTTCATTCCGCCCAGAACTCCATCCAGCAGATGAGCCTATCACAGCCCAGATCATCGACACCCACCCTGCAGCAGTTTTTTTTTTCAATCCGGCCCAGATATGTTGATCCAGAGACTCACAGACATGGGGCAGAGCTGCTACCAGCTCTCCCTGTGCCCAGCCGCTCACGAGGCGCCCGGGAGGGATGGCGGGTTCTAGCACTGGCCGGCCACCCCAGCAGAGCCTCACAACAAGCCAGATGACTCCCGCCACTCCATGAGGGCCGCCATTTTCCACACCCGACCTCCCTCTCATCAGAACTCCATCCAGCAGACTAACCTATCACAGCACGGCTCGCGCTGCCACAAGCGGCCTTGCGGTTCATCAATAAATGCTGTATTTAGAGGTGACTACAAGAGTATGCCACCCACACAGCAAGCCTGGCAAGCTGCCTGTGTCGTATTTGATATGCCAAATATCAGTAACAATTATGTTAGGTCATTCCCATGACCTAATATAACGGTTTGAGGCTCTTTATGTTCCTGGAGCGAGTGGATACCCTTGGGCTCTACTAGCATGAGACAGGACATATGGAGATGTTACTGGAGCCCTCTAGAGCAAATTGATGATGAACGGGAAGATAGTGATAGTGATATTGATTACTGTTTATATTTCTTAGAATGCTCATGGAAACTCCTGGAGCCTCATCTACCCTATGACCAGAGTTTGCCTTCCCACTGGAACTGGGTAATCATAAAGCGAGGATGAAGTCCCATGGGAAACAGTGGCTGGCACAGTGGACATGGTCAAGCAGGCATCATAACACCTCCTTCCCTGCAGGAAGTTAAGTGTTGTGCTACCTCACTGATGGAAGAATCCTGTTTTTCATGGTTCCTCTTTACAGCATCTTTAGATAGCTGGACCACCATTTTATGGATCTCAATTAGCTATTATTTAGATGAAGTTATGAAATTTGCCAATAAATAGATGGACATGGAAAGGATTATGAGTAAAATTAGCCAGAAGGCAAAGGACAGATATAGAATGACTGCATTCATTTGTGGGATATAAAAAAATAACATGATACTAATATCCAAGGCCAGGCAAAACATGAATCAGGAGGACTTGTCAGTGGTTGGAATCTACCGCAAATATGTGGAAGTCAGAGGTTGGGTAAGATAGTGAAGGCACCAGTGTGCTAATAATTGGTGGAAATGGTAATACTAGCCTAGAACTGAGCATTGCATGTAGGCAAAGGGATATAGATGGTAACCCCTAAATGTATATATGCAAGCCACAGTGTGTAAGAGAAGGGACAGAGAGAGAGAGAGAGAGAGAGAGAGAGAGAGAGAAAGTGAAAGAGAGAAGAGGCACTTTTCCTGCCATAGAGGCAGGCTGGAGGGAATCAGGGGACATTGGTGGTGGGAAATGTGCACTGGATGGGTGCTGGATGGGTTCTGGAACACTGTATGAATGAAACCTAATCATGAACAGTTTTGTAATTGTAAACCCTCACAATGGTATAAAAAAATAAAATTAATTTTTTAAAGTGCTAAAAATAAATAAATAAATTAACTATTATTTGAACTAATTCTACAAAGTTTATTTGTAGAATATGAGAAACTTCATTTATCCAGGGAGGCAGAATCGTCAAGGTCTTTCTCTTTCCAAAAATGCATCCAAATTCCTTACTGTGATTCAAAACTGGGTATGCGAGGGCCTCTGGGCTGAACTCCGCCATATCTCATGGGGCAGCTGCTCGGCTCTTCTCTGTGTATGTGTGTATGTTACATTCAGCTGCAACTCCTGCTGGCTGAGACATGTCAGAGCCTTCCACCTGGATTCTGAGTCCTCTGGGTCACTGCCTTCTGACTGGCATCTGTGCATGTTGCCCGGGCAGGGATGCCACACAGGAGACGATGTGGGCTTCACTGTCAGAGAACCGCTCTGCGCACCTATTGGTCCTGAGATTTACAAACACAAAGGGAGAAACCGACTCAACCCCAATCAGTATCCTCCACTTAATGCCACTTTGCCTTCGTCTATATCCAAAATCCATTCCTTATTTAGGTCAATTTCTGTCTTCCTTGGGTATCCTCTGCTTAAGGCTGCAGAGAGTGGGGCTGAGGGCACAGAAGAAAGGGATCTAGACTAGCCCATGTCATTCATTTCCAGGCCTGGTACTGAATCCTAAGAATCCTGCTTCTGACACTGAGATTGATAGACTCGTAGAGGTGCTACCACAGGTGGAACCAAGGGTCTGGGAGCGACAGGCAGGACTATGTGCAGAAATACTTGGGTCAGGGAGATGAGACAGCGAGTGAAGTGTTTGCCTTGCATGTGGCCAACCTGGGTTCAATTGCTGGCACCACACAGGATCTCCAGTGCCCTAACTGATCCCTGAGCACCACTGGCTGTGGCCGCAAAACAAGCAAATAAAAAAGAATAAAAGAAAATGAAATGCAGCATAATAGGGAGTGGGTCAAATTTTTCCAAAGGCTCGGTCAGATGTGCAGATATATTTTTCAGTCACAGTGGAAAGTCCAGCAGTTGAATGTATAGATTTTACAAAGACACAGATGCTTGTTTTGAAAAGAAGTCACTCAGGCATTGAAACTCAGTATCCTGGCCAAGGTCACAGAGCTAGATGGCAGAAATAGGGTTCAGAGGCAGCTAGACTCCACTCCAACCTGAGCTGAGCATTTCACTTTTCACAAAAAAAAGGGGAAACATTTTCCTGTGTTCTTGCCATTGACACTTGGGTTATGTGAAAGGCTCTTGCCTCAATTCCTTGGCCCCATGGAGCGCCACACAATGGTGATAACAGTTTCTCTGCAGGGCATCTCACCTGTTAAGGGTTGAGAGCATAAAGATCACAGAAAGCCACATTGCAGAGCCAGAAAGGTAACAGTGAGTAAGGCACTTGCCTTCCATGCAACAGACCAAGTTTCATCCCTGGCACTTCATATGGTTCCTCAGGGACTGCCAGGAGAAATTCCTGAGCACAGAGCCAGGAGAAAACCCTGAACACTGCCAAGTGTGGTCCCAAACACCCCCACCCAAAGGAAGAACATAACAGATACAATTAGCAGCTTTCAAGGGATAATGAATGCCAGAGGAAGGACAATGGAATGGAGGAATCCGGTCTGCTATGAGTCACATCATTGCTCAGGTCTGCCAGGAGCCAGTTCACACCTCCTCTCTCCCTCTGTCTCTCTGTCTCTCCGTCTCTCTGTCTCTCACTTCCTCCCCCCCCCCCCCTCCCTCTCTCTCTCTCTCTCTCTCTCTCTCTCTCTCTCTCTCTCTCTCTCTCTCTCTCCTCCCTCTCCATGATCTGTATGATGGGGGCAATAAGGAAATAAAGATACGATTTTCACTAGAGCTTTGAAAATGATTCAAATGAATAACATGAATTAATTTCTTACACCAGTGTCTGGGACACCCAAACACGTGACCAATGTGGTTACAACGTTTTTTCTGTTTGTTTCTCGCCCACAACTGCTTAACCTGGCCCTGCTTTGTCATCAAGGCTTCGTCCCACCAAGCTGACTTTATGTGGGACTGGTTTTGAACGTTAAAGCTTGCGTGGGACTCCAATCTTGGGGTTCAGGTCTTGGGGGCACTCTAAGAAGCACTCATTTGTCACTGAGCCATTATGCAAAGTTGGCTCTCCCCAAAGCCTTCTCTGGAGTCTCTGGAGTTCTGGACTGGGCCCAGACAAGGAACAGGGAAGTGGTTCTTGAACCAGAGTTCTGGGTGCCATTTCAGGAGTCTCCTGGGAGAGTTGTGCAGGCCTGAGGCTCTCTAACCAGGCTCTGGGAAGGTGCCTCGCACAGGCCAGTCTCTAATCCAGGGCTCGCTGTCCCACCTCTGCCCTTCAGTCCAGACCTCCAAAAAGCAAAGACTCTTAGAAATATTTACTTAGGACTTGAGATGCCCGGTGGTGAGCGCTCTACAGGAGATCACATGCCCAGCATTTGGGCGGCCGTGGGTGTGAGCGAGCCCCAGCACTGAAAAAAGAAAAGTATTTAGTCCCTGCAGCTCAATGACTATCCCAGGTGCATTTCCGGATCAGCTCCCCTCTCTTTCAGAAGCATTCCACAAAGGTTTGTGAAGGGAAACCAGAGCCTCACACCAGTGCTCTTTGAAAGAGGCTGCACAATTTCCCAGGAATTTAAAAATGGACAGTCCCAGGGACAGGTTCTTACTCCTGACAGTTATGCCTCATCCTCCTGCCTGAAATGTGACTCCCCCCATGAGTTTCTATTGTTCAGGTGAGGAAATGGACAGTCCATCAGCCCAGAATGAGCACCGATGTCCCCAGATGATGCCCCCTGCCCTTTTGGTTTCTGGGCAGCTTATTTTACATGCCACCGAAGTTCACTTACTTCCTTAGCACAATTCTGCATGTTTTATTCAGTATGCCCATTTGTACGAGATTCCCAGAAGTCACTGAACATTTTCAGCACCCCATAAATGCATGCCATGCCCTTTATACTGGCCAAGGATGATGCTACAACCCTGGCAGGTTTGGAGTGAGGGTTGGCATCAGATGGAAGGAATGCCTGGGTAAGCCAAGCATTTCCCAAAGACCCAGAGTCCGTGACTCAAGACCCAGAAGTGTTGTAGGCAGGCAGACAGGGGGCGCCACATGGCAATAAATTCCTGAAGAAGAGATCCAGAGCCACACCTGACTGAAAGCCCGAAACCAAACTTGATAAGACCATATCAACAATAGACCCTGGAGGAAGGAAAGGCCAAAAGGAATGTGTAAATCTCCTGAGGGAGATGAATCATCCTTCCCGCCCAGGACCCAGCTCAAGGAAGACCCCAGGACATTCCAGTCAAAGAAGACCACTCCCAAAGTCTACTCCTCTTGGCAACCGGGCCCTAGCAACCAAGGTTAAAGCCCCATATGGGAGTAACTTGGGGAGAAATCTATAAAAGCTGTCCTAAACAAAGGACAGCGCCGCCATGCTGCCTGGGCTCACATGTTGCATGCGCGCACATGCTGCCTGGGCAACAAATGTCGCCTGCGCCGCATGCTGCCTGGGTACACATGTTGCCTGGCGTGCACATGTGGTGCCTGAGCACGCAGTGTTGCCCGCATCTCCCCTCTTGAGATGTGTACTCTCTCTTTTACTCGCTCTCCACCTTTGGAGCAGCCCGCGTTCTCCCTTTGAGCGTGTTACTCTTTCCTTTCTTTCTCTCCCTCCCCCCCTCACCTAAAACCTCCTCAATAAAATCTATTTTACTTCACTGCTCGTTGACTCCTGAAAATTCTTTTTCTGCGAGAAAGACAAGAACCTTGAAGCAGACCTGGGTAAGGCCTAGGACTGACTTTCCTTTCCTGCAAAGAGCAATTCCTCGCTCCAGCCTGAGTCCGTGGCTCCCCGAGAAACCTCGGGTGGTGGGGATTAACTCCCGTGCCTAGAGATCAAGCGGACATCAGGCGTGGCTTGACGGCCACCTCGTGGGGCTGGTGGGGCTCAGGCCCACGCCGTGCAGGGCTCATCGCAGACTTTATCAGTCCTTAGCCTGCCCAGCGGGTCCCGGGTGGCAGAGGCGGCTGGGGAGAAAGCGACCATCTCTCTCTCCTTCCGGGCTCACATAAGTCACCCGTGGGGTCCACCTGCAACAGAAGGGCTCTATCTCCCTAGCCCGCAGCCCCGATAGGACCATTGTCATTGTCATTCAGAGCACAGGAGTCCAGACCTTATGCAACTAAGCTGAGCCTTGCCCTGAAGTTGTGGTCAGCGATGCTGTGGTTCGACTGGAACTTGAAAGGAGGCCACCCTGAACCAGCCAGCATGTGACATAGTCTAGGACCCTCAGTCCCAGGTCCAGGGGCTGCAGGTGCAAGGAGGGGCTCTGTGTGCCAGGCCGTGGTGTAAAGGGAAATAAATCATATTGAGAAGGGCAGAAAGCAACACTGAATAGGCAGCTGGAGTGATACCATGTCGATAAGGAGCTTGCCCTGGCATGTGGCTAACCCAGACTCAATCCCCAGCACCCATATGGTCCCCTAAGCACTGCCAGGACTAATTTCTGAGTGAAGAGCCAGAAACAATCCCTGAGAACCTCTAGGTGTGGCTCTCAAACAGAAAAAAAATAACCCTGAGTAGTGCTCTGTTTGTTTGGGGAAACCAACCCTGTAGTGCTAGCGGCCCATGAGAGCTCAGGGATCTAACACATGTTTCCTGCATGTAAAACATGCATTTGTCCTGTTTAGCTCTCTCCAGCCCTGAATAATATTCTTTTTTTTTTTTTTTTTTTTGCTTTTTGGGTCACACCCGGCAATGCTCAGGGGTTACTCCTGGCTCTGCACTCAGGAATTACTCCTGGCGGTGCTCGGGGGACCATATGGGATGCTGGGGATCGAACCCGGGCTGGCATGGGCCGGCCACAGGCAAGGCAAACGCCCTACCCGCTGGGCTATGGCTCCGCCCCCTGAATAATATTCTTATAGGTTACAGGTAGACTTCCCCATCGTTCCTGCTGACCAGCAGCTCAGCTACATATGACCGGAATAATGACTGATCACTACTAATGCTCTTGTTCCTACTTTGGCCATTACTACCATCCTACCACCACCGCCACTACCACTGATGCCACCACCACCACTAACCCTTCTACTATTTATATTACTAGTGTTGCTGTTGCTGCTGCTCTACTAGCTACCACTGTTGAGAAATTGGTGAATGACAAGGTATCATGCAAAGAACATTAATGTTCTTTCATCATTATTTCTTGTAATTATTCAAGAATTGAAAGGAAGGATACAATTTACTCCTCACAACTGGTTGAGGAAAGGAAGGAAAAGGGAAGACAGGAAGGAAGGAAGGAAGGAAAGAAGGAAGGAAGGAAAGAAGGAAGGAAGGAAGGAAGGAAGGAAGGAAGGAAGGAAGGAAGGAAGGAAGGAAGGAAGGAAGGAAGGAAGGAAAGGAGGAAGGGAGGGAGGGAGGAAGGAAGGGAGGAGAGAGAGGGAGGGAGGGAGAGACGGAGGGAGAGAAGGAAGGAAGGAAGGAAGGAAGGAAGGAAGGAAAGGAGGGAGGGAGGGAGGGAGGGAGGGAGGGAAGGAGAGAGAAAGGGAGGGAGAGAGGGAGGGAGGAAGGAAGGAAGGAAAGGAGGAAGGGAGGGAGAGAGGGAGGAAGGGAGGGAGAGAGGGAGTGAGGGAGAGAGGGAGGGAGAGAGGGAGGGAGAGAGGAAGGGAGGGAGGGAGGGAGGGAGAGAGGAAGAGAGGGAGAGAGGGAGGGAGGGAGGGAGGAAGGAAGGAAACAGTCATCAGCTTTAGAGAATCTTTGTGAAGATTCAATATACTAAGCCTTTTGCTTCTCAGAGTCCATACTCAGTAACCTCTAAGCCTTATAGGTATTGGAGGATAATAAACAATAATAAAGAAGGACTACTGTCTCTATTGTAGAGATAAAGAAATTATGGTTTGCCATAGCAAATTTCCTAGCCTCAAACCAGAGGTAGAAAGCAGCCAAGGCAGGACCAGGGAGCCTGGCTTTTACGTGACCTTAGGATGCCCTATCAAGTCTGTTGACTGAAAAATACGCTGGGATGCTGAGACAGGGCCAGAAGCCGAGGTTGGAGTGTAGGCTGCGTCCCTAAGAGCAGTCCTGACTACTGCACTGGAGACTCCGTGGGAAGGTCAGTGAGCCCAGCAGACAGGGACCCACCCCTAGCCCGGGAATCTGGAGCCTCCGAGCAAGGAGGCTCTGCTGGACTGATTCTTTGAAGCATCTCCACTCTGCCCTCCTCCCATAGGACTGTCTGGGGAAAGTGATGCTGGTGGGTTCTAAAAAGGAAAGAGGAAGAGCTGTGCACTGGGATGCAAATGCCACACAAACTAGGGACTTAAATCTGGCCTCAATGACGCTATCCTGCCTTGTCTTGCCGCTGCCCTGCAAGCATTCTGCTCTGCACCTAGCAGATAGGAGGTGACTCTGTACACCAATAATTCACACTCTGGCTCCATGAGGCGGGCTGGTGGCTGCCACCCTCTCAGCTCCCCACGCCTGGCCCGCACCCCTGTGCCTGTAAAAGCTGCCTGATTGAAGCTCTTTGCAGCCCACAATTCCACAGCCTTCGCTTAGCAGGACCCAGGCGGCAGCTAATCGTGTGAGGGACTGATGGCAAATCCAGAAACTGCGGCGATCCCACAAAGAGACTGATTAAAAGCTTTACTTGAAATTTGGAAAATAATAATTTTTAAATGATAACATTAAAATAAAAATCCCCAGATGCACAAAAAATAGCCAATTTAGTTGGAGCCAATCCTTCATCCTCAGAAGGATTAGAAGAAAGGTTCAGCTTTATGCTAACTATAAATGTGGAGATGGCTTTGCAGCCAAAACATAGGATGTCCCGCTAATTATTCTTTCAAGCTTCAACATGTACTTTATTAATCTTTTTTTTCTCCCACTCTCACAGCAACAGATGTAGACTTACTTCAGTGAACAGGAAGTGGATCTGGTTCAAGTTCAGTGTGTGAGCTGTGTGTTAGATGCGAGTGGCCACACAAGCACAGGTTGTAGTGAAGCTAGAATGGACAGCTGTCAATCACAGTGGTACGATCCTTTCAGGAGATAACCTGTTTCTAGCATCTCCTCACTATGTATTTGAGACAGAACAGGGTGGGGTTTTCAGAGTTGCTCAGAGAAGAAATGACAGCAGACAGAGGATTAAAAATAGCGGGGTATTGGGCCGGGGCAATAGCCCAGCGGGAGGGCGTTTGCCTTGCACGCGCCGGCCCGTGCCGCCCGGGTTTGATCCCGGCATCCCATATGGTCCCCCTGAGCACCGCCCGGAGTAATTCCTGCATGCAGAGCCATGAGTAGCCCCTGAGCATCGCTGGTTGTGGCCCAAAAAAGCCAAAAAAAAAAAAAGTATTGGGGTCTGGCCCAGAGAGCTAGTACAGTGGGTAAGGCGCTTGCCTTGTACGTGGTCAACCTGTGTTTGATCCTCAATACCACATACCTGTACCAATACCTTCAGTAGCTCCAAGAGTGATCCTTGAGCACAGAAACAGGAGTTCTGTGCTTATAAAAGAGTGTAACTTATAAAAGAGTAAAAGAACCAGGAGTAAGACCTGAGCACTGTAGGTGTAGCCCAAAGCCAAAAACTAAACAAAGAAAGATAGTAGAGACACAGCACACTCTCTCCTTTCCAAGCATCTTGGAGGGGCTCTTTTCTCATGAGGGGGTCCCCAAGAAAAACAGCTTAATAGTACGGTAGCACGTCATCATATAAAAACTAAGCAGCAGTCAGATTTATTTATATGTTCTGGATGCCTTTACTCTGTTTCATTCTTGCATAGTTAACTTATGAAAGAGTAAAAGTCAGTGATTTTATAATTATACCTTGTTGCAGGACTCCTAAGGGCCGCTGCATCTGCTCTGGATTGCCTCCCGCAAATCACTCCGTAGATAAGGGGGTAGTCTAAATGTGGCAGTTTATCCGACCATGTATGCTGTACTAGCTGGTATAAATATTCTCCCATGCTATCACAATCATCGTGGGACTAGCTAGATCTTACCAGCATATTAGCCTGGCCACGTAGGACACCTAAGTAATTAGACCAGAGAGAAATGCTGTTTGCTTCCAAGCAAACAAGCATGGCTCCCTGATATACTCAAAGGCAACTAAAATATAAAACTACAATGAAGTAGAGGAGACTTGTGAAGGCTTGGAGAAATATTTAACTGGCATTGGTGTTGGTCTTTGGTACAGTGACATGCCATCTCAGAAACCCCCTTCTCTACATTACAAAGGCATTCCCGGCTCAAAACATTAGCACAGTAAAGGCCCTAGGTGAGATGCAAGGAGGGATTACCTAAGGGCATTGGACCCTCCCTGCTTTCCATAACAGTGGGAGGAAGGTCTGAGTTACAGGGATATAAACTAGCCTAAACTAGCCGGTTCCCGCTCTCCCTTCCTTCTTCCTTGTGGGATTTCTCCTTGTGAGCGTTCATTCCCCTTGGAAGCTTTTACATGTGGTGGTCGCCATCTTGGCCTACATGTGGCTGGGGTTCTAGCCTGGAATCCTAAGCATCGGGTTTTTCCTTTTGCTGATTTGTATGCCTGAACCTGTGATAAGTAAAGCCTTTTAAAACTGCATCGGATTCCTGAGTTTTCATCCGTTCCTCGCCGGCTTCGGAGGTAGAAGGGAACTTCGCTTCCTGGCACTGTCGGGGACCCCGGCGGAGCGCCCGGCAATACCTGAGGGAACTAAGCACCCATCTGTATTCAGTGCTGTGTTGGAGACTTGGTGACAACTCCCATTTTCTTTGTTCTGGGAGAGAGAAGGAGAGAGAGTTGCTCTGCATTGAGTGACTGATACCTTAAACACCATGTGGAGAATATTCTAGTAACTCTAGTCCCAAGAGGGAGGGATCACGATTAAAAAAAAAACAGAAAAATTGACCAATCTGCTCATGGTCACACAGTTAGCAAATGATGGTGCTGAAATTGAAATACAAAGCTATCACATGACTGATTCAACGTCCTTTGCGAACCCAAACCCCAAATACGTAGGATTCTTGGCTCTTATATTAAATAAAAGGACTGGAAGATGAAGAGTGCTTTATAAATTAAAGGTGGATAAAGTATGATGGAAACTTAGAGGAGAGAGGGAAAGAGACCCACTAGGGATCAATCTCTCGAGGTAAGAGCTGTTGTCAGGTTTGAAAGGGATTGTGCAAAGAGGGATTCACTTCGGAAAGGATATTACTAGGACAGAGAGGCTAGAAGGCATGTGTTATGTTCAGGGAAATCAAAGCAGCCACAGAGTGAATGAAGACAGATAAAAGCAAAGGTTGAAACAAAGTGTGGGTTCAGACTGTGGAACTCCTGACTTAATAAAAAAAGCATTTTTCACTTAAAAATGCCCAAGAAAATTGGTTACACCTGCAGGAAACTTCAGAGGTTCACTCAGATGTCACTCAAAGACATACCCATGTACCTCCAAAACAGACTTGCTGAATATATTGATACCTCAGCCTGGTAACAGGGAGAAGACCTGAATTCAAGTCCAATTGAACTTTTTCATTTGAGAACTCCAAGCACATCACTTTCTTTTGTATATGCGGATCTCTGCTTGATACTTGGCATTGTTCTGAGAGGATCTCAACCATTGATGTTTCTCAGATTCAGCATTTCAGGCCCATTAACACAGTAAGACAATGTATGGACCATATCAAAACTGCCCATTAGGTCCTGGCTTACCCACACATATTCCAGAAACTACACATGCCTAATAATGTAAGTCATCCTCAGAAATGTGCACAAAGATTCTATTTCAACTCCAGAATTCTGAGAACAGTCGAAATGAGAAAGTATCATCCATTTGTATGATGATAAAAATAGAAATCACAATATTTTGTCCAGCTGAGGGTAAGACCATAACTGTAGAAGCTGAAAGTCCCATTTGATGATGTTCTTGGGACCAAAGGTTAAGACCCTTGTTTGCATTTGGCTGGTCCCAGTTCATCCCAGTGCACCTATGGTTTAATAAACACTATCAGGAGTGACCCTAAGAATAGCACCAGCACTCTCTCTCTCCCGCTTACTTTCCACATACGGACTTCCCCCTCGTCAGAACACCACCCAGCAGACCAGCCTATCACAGCCCAGCTCATCAAGATCCACCCAGCAGCAGTCTTTTTTTAAATCCAGCCCAGGTATGCTGATCCAGAGACTCACAGACATGGGGCAGAGCTGCTACTGGCTCTCCCTGTGCCCAGCCGTTCATGAGGCGCCCGGGAGGGATGGCAGGTTCTAGCCCTGGCCCGCCACCCCAGCAGAGCCTTGCAACAAGCCAGAAGACCCCCCACTCCATGAGGGCCTCCACTTTCCACATCCAGACTTCCCCCTCGTCAGAACTCCGCCCAGCAGACCAGCCTATCACAGCCCGGCTCACGAGGCCACAAGTGGCCATGCGGTCCATCAATAAATGCTGGTTTTAGAGATGACTACAAGAGTATGCTACCTGCACGGCAGAGCCTGGCAAGCTACCCATGTTGTATTTGATATGCCAAATACCAGTAACAAATATAGACCTCATTCCTGATGGAATGGTTTGAGGCTCTTTATGTTCCTGGAGCAAGCAGGTTCCCTTGGGCTCTACTTGCATGAGACAGGACATATGGAGATGTTACTGGTGCCCGCTCGAGCAAATTGATGATGAACAGGAAGACAGTGATACAGTGATACAGTGATATACAATGTATAATATATAGATATTACATAATACATTATATTATATAATATATTATATTATAATATATAAAAATACATAATACATAATATATATTGTATATTACATATTATATACAAATTATATATATTATATATAATTAATATGTTATATTATATTATATATATTTAGATATTATATTATATTTAGATATTATATTATATTTAGATACTATATATTATACATAATGTATATAATATCTATATATAGATATCAAACATTTAAATTGGTGGTAGTTTCTAGTTTGTGGTATGGAACATTTCAGAAGTGTTGAGGTAAACACTGAAAACCATGTGAATTCATTTCTGTTATATATACCCCAGTCTGTAAAAGAATTGCTGAGATCAGGGCATTGTGCCGGATACAGCAGGCTAGGAATCATATATCATAAGGATCATCCCACCCACTTTATAAGATATATGATCTTCTCTGGGATATAGGTTTACTAGGAGGAGATACAGTGAGAAAAATGTCTTGCTAATATTTAGATACACTTAAATACTTAAGAAAAAGTCCTTATTCCCCTTACCAAGTTTAAACACGTCTTAAAGAGAATTAGCTTTTGGCGTGCTTGTGCTCTGCTTCCCACTGCTATTACAGAACTCCTACAGGCTAAACACATGTTCTACTTGTCCTCAACACCACCCTGGTTTCCACACTAGCACCAGATTATTTCTGCAAACTCAGCAGTGTAGTGAATTAAATTGTAATCCCTTGTACTTAAAAATAATCGGGCGAGTGATGACGGCAATTTGCCTAGCAATTAGCACATGTTATAATTGTGTTAACTACTTGATATCATTTTTGATTCTTGTCATTTCTATAACAACCCTGTGAGGTAGTTACTGTTATTTCCCCATTTTCCAAATAAGGTCAGAGACCATGGTTGGGAGGTCATGGTTCACATATATGCCAAAATCTGATCTGGGCTGGGTTCAGATCCTACAATCTGACTCTGTTCCTGAGTGCTCCCCAGAAAGTGTGAAGAGACTCTAATCACTCCTAAGCACCATCACATCATTCCTCCCTCCCCACCCCCACGCTCCTAACAACCTTCACACAGAAACAAGATTCTCCCCCACCTTAGAGATGGAAACATCAAGGCTCGAGGCTATCTGTTAGATTGGAACGCTGTATTCTTTTATTACAGAGAGATGTGGTAAGCATTGCCTTCACTTATGAAAAAAGAATACACATATCTGAAAAAATCCAAGGAATTCTCAGAGCAATTACACTCTTGTGCTACAAATACAACAGAACCTTCTTCAAAGAGCCACGCATGCTTGGGAGAGCACACACATTAAAGCATAATTTGAACACTTGTAGGTTTTACCCTTGTTGCCAGAGAAGAAGAATGTTTATGCACCAAAAAAAAAAAATCTAGCTGCATTTCCCAGTTTAATTAGTTTTGTCAAGTGCTTGCAATGTGATTTCCATGTTAATTTCCCCATCTCCCATTTCAGTTTCTTTATACTCCACTTCAATTATTTGCTTAAAAATTGAGAGAGGCACATTGGTTGTGTTCAAATTCCACTCCTCTCAACTAACATTTACTGATGCTCCATCAAGTCCTAGCTCTGCAGAATCCTCAGAAATACATGTCACGCTCCTCCCGGAGACATTCCAGTCAGTGATGTGTGGTGATCCACAGGCCACACCCTACTGGGAAGTGGGAAGTTTGGAAAGTTTCTCAATGAGGTTTTCTCATAACCACTGCCTGTGAATGGATACTGACATGGCAGCAGAAAACTTTCCATGCCAGCACCACATATTTTCTTGCGAATTCCCTCCCATTTAACATTCCAAAGCAATGCTTCTCCAACTTATCCTACCACTTCCAACCTTGTTTCTCCCTATTCGGCAGGGTGGTCCCACTAATGCGGTTTTCACCAGTGTCCATTTGGAATGTCATGGGGTGGGGCTGGGGTGGGCATGGAGAAGAGCATGTGGATCAATATTGGGAAACCGTACTCTAGAGGCAGAGCCATCTCCATTTCCACAGGAGAGGCCACTTCCTTATGTTAGATATCACATTAATAAGAGGTCTCCTGACCTTGACCATTTAGAGTAAGACTAGCCTGGACTTTACTCTTTGATCACTTCTGGCCTGCCCAGCACATGTTTGTTTTCCTGGCCTCTAAGCAGATAACAAATGAGAGTAGGAAGGAGGCTACCCCAGGTGAGACTAACCCCAGGATAATGGAGGAGTGCAAATAAAAGGGGTTCTATATTAGCTTGCACAGCAACCTTAGTACCATTGTTCAGAACTTTCATAAATGAACCAGTCAGGTATGGAAGGAGTCCACAAGGTGTTCTAAGCCTAATTTCTCATTTTAAATCAAAGTCTAGTGTCATCTCATTTAATTTTTACAAGATTAGGCTTTGAGATGGCCATCATTCTCATTTTATGAGAAGCTGAAGCACAGACTGGCTAAGTAATTTGCCTTGAGTCACAGAGCTAATTATTGACATAGTCAAAATGCAAACTCAGATCTGCCTGCTTTATAAGGCAGAATGTTTAATAATATTTTCCTGTTTTCTCTTTTTTCCCTTATAACACAAATATTTTAGGTAGTCAAGCAAACAACACAAAATGAATCGGGACAAACAATACTTTGTTTCTCATTCCATCCTTTTCCCCTTCACTAATATTTTACTGAGACAGACATGGGGCAGAGCTGCTACTGGCTCTCACTGTGCCCAGCCGTTCATGAGGTGCCCGGAAGGGATGGCAGGTTGTAGCCCTGGCCCGCCACCCCAGCAGAGCCTCACAAGCCAGATGACCCCCACTCCTTGAGGACCTCCATTTTCCACATCCAGACTTCCTCCTCATCAGAACTCAACCCAGCAGACCAGCCTATCACAGCCCGGCTTGCAAGCAGCCGAGCAGCTCATCAATAAATGCTGGAATTTGAGATGACTACAAGAGTATGCTACCTGCAAGTCAGAGCCTGGCAAGCTACCCGTGTCGTATTTGATATGCCAGATATCAGTAACAATTATAGACCTCATACCCATGACCTGATGGAATGGTTTGAGGCTCTTTATGTTCCTGGAGCAAGCAGGTGCCCTTGGGCTCTACTTGCATGAGACAGGTCATATGGAGATGTTACTGGTGCCCGCTCTAGCAAATCGATGATGAACGGGAAGACAGTGATACAGTGAATATTTTACTGAGCACATATATTCTTTTAACAACTGTGTGATTACATGCTTATATATTTAATAGATCCCCTAAACCTTGAACAGTTACTGTAGGAGGGACTGGATGGAGAGTTTCGGTCCCAGGATGCTTAGAATATGGGGTGAGGAGGTCTGGCCAGTCAGGGAATCCAAAATCTGGGATTCTCAGAGCAAAATTAACACCCCCAGATGGAAGGCATCTGAGTTCAGAGCCTGAAGGGAGTGGGCAAGATAATTAATGGCAGGTCCTAAAACAAGCAACCCACCCATCTCAGCAAGCAATACCACCATATTTGTTTCTGCCATCAGTTTCTGAACTAGGTAGAGGGGATCCCTGGAGTGACTCAGTCTCTGCTGGTCTCCTCCATCGGCCTAATGCACCAATGAACAAAGAAAGAGAAAATACGGCAGATGGTGTGATAATGTTTGCACCCACAACTAAAAGCCACATATCTCTTATGTCATTGGTCATCCAACCCTGCTCACCTCAGAGCCTCTGGGGAGTGTACCCAACTCGAGGCATAAGGTCCTCTGCCTTAGCAACTAGGAGGCGACGTTTCCCAACTTTTCTTAGAGGAAGGAGTCATCTGACTGATTCTCACCAAGCCATTGGAGAGGAGTGCCCCTGATCAAAACGATGTTAATATGGCCAGTTATGTGACATTGTCCTGATAGTTTCTATTTCCCTTGGTCTAAATGGTGATAACAGTAGCCTGGCATGAGAAACACTAAAAAAATAGGCATCCAACTGCCAATGATCAAAGGCAGTGTGCTTAGCATTATTTACTTTCCCCTAGAAAAACAATTGGGAACCCAGGGGTAGAGATTACCAGGTCCAGACGGGGCTGCTGAACAGGCCACACAGGCCCTTTCACAGACCAGAGAACACCACCCCAGGTTACAGACTCCTGCAACTTGGCAGGGGTAGGGGCTATCTTTCCTTAACAACCTTGAGAAGATGTAGAATTCCTTCACTACAATG
Source organism: Cryptotis parvus (assembly GCA_021461705.1). Classification (NCBI taxonomy): domain Eukaryota; kingdom Metazoa; phylum Chordata; class Mammalia; order Eulipotyphla; family Soricidae; genus Cryptotis; species Cryptotis parvus. The sequence goes on from JAJIBD010030930.1 coordinate 97,374, forward strand.
TAAGTGCCTGTCCCTTGCAAAGAGTCAGTGCTGTCAGTAACACAGCACTGGGCTAAGTTTCCTTCCCTTAGTTCTGCATAATGGTTTCCCACATGGAGCTGCTCCTTGCTTTTACTCCATGTGTGAAGTATTACAACCAGTGATCTGCTAGAACCAGCTCCGAAGCACTTTTCCACCAGCTCAGTTCTGCCTGTGGCTTTTCAACTTCTTGTTGAATGATGCCATTTTAACCCAAAATCAGCCATGTGAGAAGCACAGTACCATAAGCAGTAACAAATGGACAAATCATGCTTCTCCTTCTTCCTGCAGGGCACAAAGTCACCACCACACCTGTGATATTAATACAGTCAGCAGTAATGATAAGAGGAACCACTGCTATTTTTCTCAAATATTCACTATGTGCCAGAGCTTTAGACTTAATAAACGTGTATTGTTAATGATTACTCATAACACCCACACAAAGTAGATGTGACTGTGTTATTGATACTCCCACAGGAAGCTGCAGCACAAGGAAATCACGAACTTGCAGAAGGAACTGTGAATTAATGTCCAGATCCTGAACACCACTCTGTCTCACGCGAAACTTACTCTTTCTACAATGTTAATATGAACGAAAAAAGAGTCTGAGCTTCAAAGTAGATTCTTCTAGGTTGTTATAAGTTTGTTTCTGACAGGAAGGAGAATAAGTAATAAAAATAATAAAAAAAATAATAATCTCTTTGTGCCTTTATTTAATGTAACCTTTACATTAGTTTTCTCCCACCTTTGGCTATTCACAGTACAGGGGCCTTTGAGCATGATTCTGGGCAGTGAAGGCCAGGCTGTAGCTGCAGATGTGGAGGCTGGATTCATGGAGCTAGGAAGACAGTGGGACCAGATAGGGCTTCTGGGCCCTGGGTTTTCCAGACTCCTGTTTACTTCTAGAAGTTGACTTTTGTTTGCTTCTTTGTTTCAGGATTATTCCTGACTCTGTGCTCAGAGGTCATTCCTGGTGGTGCCTGGCGTCGGTCCATCTGTGGTGTTGGGGATCAAAAGCGGTGGGCCACATCGCAAGCATGTTAACCTCTGGACCAGGTCTCTAGGTCCAATTTCTAGCTCTTGAAAGACTCTCCCTGCCATCCTGTCTTAGATGATGGCCATCTCACATTCCTCCCTGGAAGACTTCCAGTGGCTTCTCTTGCCCTTTGAGAATGTCTATTTCAATCATCAGACATGTTATAAAATAACTATTCCCTAGAGCAGGAGAACTCAGCACCAACCTCTGCGTAGAAGCCAGGACCTTACATAAAGAGTTGTTAAGTGAAAACCCAGGGTCAAGTGGGCTAGAATTTCCTGGACCACAGATCACTGAACAAATATTCCCTGGGATTCCAGAGTCCTGTCTCTTATGAGGCTTTCCCAAGGCACATTCCTCTCTAGGTTTTGCTGGTACTGGGCCCTCTGCCCATTCTTCTCCCTCCCTCATAACATCTGACTTTATTGTGTCAAGCAAATTTTTACTCTGGTTGTTCCTTCTATGAGATAATTTGATTTTCCTGTTCCCCATGTCAAGTTTAACCCATCTTTGTACCCTTATACAAGTTACTAATTTCTATCAGCTGATCATCTGGGAGTACTGGAATTGTTTAGGTACTATCTATCTCTTCTGTGGGTCTATCAGCTTGGTGAGAGCAGGAACTATAGGTCCATAACATCCTAGTACAACATATAGAACCTGATGGATATTTTTTCAGGACAAGGAGACAAGAAAAGGTCTGAAGTAAGAGAGTGGAACTCAGGAGAGAGAGCTTAGGTGGCAGATCACATGCCTGGCATATTCAAGGTTCTAAATTAAATCCCTGTAAACACAAGGTCCTGCTGAGCATCACAAGGTATGACCCGGTAGTCTGCAAACATGTCACTCTTAGCAGCAAACACAGGCCCATACTGCCATGCTGAGCACCAAGTGTGGCCTTGGTTTGTCTAGCCTCTTTGGATGTCTTATAGAAAGTGATTAGGTACCACTGGTTGGTATGCGGAACTTCCTGCAGGTGTATAATATGACTGAAGCTTAAATACTAAATGAGCAAATGGTTTTTGCTGATACATATTCCAAGGTCAGGCCCACAGTAGGTAAATATATGTTAAACAAATTTCATCAGGATCTTCACATCTAATAAAACCCCCAGCCCTTATCCCTGCCTGCATCCAAAAGTAAATGGAAACAGGTTTTATACATTTGCTCAATGAATTATCTTAACTACAATACATAGAGTCTAACAAGGCAAGTCTCCGGTTGCCTTATAAATAAATGCCTGAGCAGGAGTCTACACAATACAGTTATCTGTTTCTCTAATAGGTGAAAACCAATTCCAGAACCTCCAAGCCAACGTATCTTTGCAAACATGCTAGTGCTTATTTCACTGACCTATCCCCACTTAAAGCTTTATTAATGGATTTTCTGGAATCAAAAGGTGATAATTGCTTTCATAATCACTTCCAGTTTCCAAACCACAGTGACATTTCTCTCTCCTCCAGACCCTTTCCATATTCCCTGAGAAACTCAAAGCATTCCTGTGCTGTTAAACACCAGAGGGCAAGATTCAGGGTAAGACACAATACAATTAAGAAGGAGATCATTTCTGGTTATATCATTATTGCCTTGTAGGTTTGGCAAGGAGATAACATATCAAAGAACGAGGCACTATCAGACAATGTGACAGCGAACTGGGCAGAGAACTGAAGTTAGGAAAGAGTATTTAAATCTAAGATTTACTATAAGCTCATAAGACTTCCAACTAGTCCCTTCATCTGTCTGGGCCTCAGTTTTTTCACCTCTCAAATGAAAGGCCCAGATATAATGACCTTAGGTGACTCCCAGCTCTACCATTCTGAGATGTTAAATTTGCTCCAGGCATCTGATGGCCAAAAATGAAGGGTGACGCAAACTACCAGGGCAATTCATATTTTATTTATTTTTAAATTACGGGCTAGCTACAAAGACCTCCATTCACTGCTGGAACAAATGTCTAAGGCTTCAAAGCTATAACGCTAGGTATTAAATTTAGAAAATAGAAAGGAATAAAATTGTGCTTTCGTGTTTATAGCCCTATTAACAACTTTTACCTCATCAGTAATGTGGTCCATTTTTCAACCCCGGAAGGCAAGAAAATATTTAGAACAGAAGAAGAGAATAAATTAACATTTATTGCCTACTTACCATTAATTACCATTTATTATGCACCCACTATAAGCTTGACATTAAGTGAGATATATCTCTGATGCTAACTCATTTCACACCCACAACTACACCAGTAAGGTAGTTTCTGTTCTTCCCATTTTTCAGATGAGAAATCTGAGACCCAAAGGATGTGACTTATATGTATCACAAGGGTACTTAGTTATATATGAAATCAATGCTCTCTGCTACTCAATACTTTCCCAACTGTTTTACTTCATAAATATTTCTACTAAGTGCCTAGAAGTGCCTTGTCCATTGGACTAATCAAGCAGAAATTAGGTACGCTTTAAGAAGAAGGGTCACTACACTGGAATGCTCGCTACAGAGATGGACTCTGAATCTCTGCCATTCTGAGAGGGAATGATTTCAAAACTGCCTGTAGTAGAGTAATATGAATCAAATATAACAAATCCCCACTGCAGAGTAGTTGCAATGTTGCCTTTTTTTGTTCTATGGTTTCCTATACTGTCTCCCAAGAAGAAAAATCTCTTTCCAGTTCAGAAAAGCCCACAACCAATCCCCACCACCAACTGCTACCATTGTTTCATTCCTCTGATGCTTCGCCAGAACCACAGAATTATTATTCTGAATCAAGTCTCATCTGTAGAATCCCAGGAGGTAGAATGAGGAATGTGAAATTTAATTCAATAGCGTTGGCAATATCCACCTGTAATCCCAGGCAACATTAAGCTGAGCTACCCTGCTTAATAATGAGCTCGCTCCTTTCTACTGGATGTGTTCAAGAAAGTGCTTAAATACCACTTCTACATGAAGCCATGGTCACTAATCACCTAAAATAACTCATTCTGATTTTTATGGCCATTATCTCTAGATTCTGTGTAAGAAGCCTTGACTGTATTTCAGCATCCTCACCAGTCAGTAAATGGATGACAAAGAATGTGTCTCCACATAGGAATTTTTGTGAAATAGAATGCTTCATGAGAGGACCTCATCATCGTCACCGTCTTCATCTTTATTAATATTTAATTAGGAGAAATGATAGCTGTTTTTTCAAACTAAAAGAAAGCTGCAACATTAATGAACATGTCTGTGAGTTGTTCCTCCAAGGAAAAGGAATAGTACATCCCAGAGACAAATATTTTTCTCTCCTGAGGTGACTTGTTAGGACAGTCAAAAAAATGGGTAAAACTGCTGAGATCAAAGATGCCTTGTTACATGAAAAAGACCAAGGCAGTCCTAGTCCCCCAATCATGCCTGACCAACAAAGCAAATGTTGCAGAAGTAAAGTGACCATAGGAAAAATAATTTGAACACGTGGACCAAGGTCAAATCCATCATTTAGAGACTTATGGGAAAGATTTATGGAAACCTAACGCATGATGGGGAAAGGAAAAGTCTCTGGGTCTATCTTTCTCATGTGGCATTATGCATTTGGCACAAGTACTAAATAGGAGTAGAGAGACCCTATGACTATGCACTAGACACTGATTTATGTATTTCTATACATTCACTATCTATGGGGTCGTTACTTTACTATCATTATTCTCTGGCTAAGGAAACTGGAGATTGCAGCTCTAAGTGATTTGCCCAAGTTTGGAAATGAGAGAGACAGGATAAAGCTCCAGATAAAGCCTTAGAGAGGGACAAAGAGGTCCTATGACTGGGAATAGAAGATGATCCAAGGAACTAAGTGGAATAGTGAATGGAAAAATGTAACCTATGGTTATGTAGATCTTAAACAATGGGAGATAGGGGAGGAGAAATAGGAAAAGCATGGAATGTGGCCAAACCAGAGGAGGATGACAAGAAGGTCACTTGTACTGTCAGAGCAGAATTGGCCAGAGAGGATGAAGTCTGGATGCAAATGCAGGAATGGAGACAGCAGAAAGGTTGGAAAACAGGTACAATGAAAAGGGTTGCTAAAGGGAGACAGGGAATGCTTTGGATCAATTCTAAGCAACGCCGAAATGTTCTGTCAATCGATATGCAGTGAACACAGGAAGTGAGGCTGCCATTAAAGCTCAGAAACAGCCAAGAGGCTGGGTCTTGAGACAGAGAGCAGCTGATCAAAACTTTCTTTTTCCTTTTGAAAAGCAAAGCTATTTCTGACAGTCTGGGAAACACAGCTCCCACGCAGTTGCAAGAGTTTATTTTTTCTAGAGAACTTGGACTATGGCTGTCCTAGCTGAGGGACCTAGAGAACAAGCAGAGCTTCCTCAGAAGTGAAGCCTCTAGCTTCAGAGCACCCTGAATGCCTTAAATATTTGCCTCGTTGTGAGTTTTCTCCGAAGCATCACACAAGAGCTCTCCAAGCCATTAAGTGCCAAACAATTGCCTCAAGCAGACCTGCCAGCTTAATGGGCTGGGGAAATGACAGCTGATCTCTGACTATCCTCTTGGATTCTACTGTTGCAGGACATAAATGCTAAGAGGTTACTTGGGAGGTGCCAGGGAGACCAAAGGCTGAAACCCTCAGGAAGCCACAAGCAAAGGTCTCCAGTGAGTCAAGTGAGTTGATGGTGTCTGGTGAGGCTGGAACTCAGTTTGATAATTCCAGTTTAGGCAAGTATCTCCATCATATCTGTGAGCTTCGATAAGAGGATGCAACTGAAAAATCTCTGCAGCTCACTTACTACTACTATTACTAATAGTAGTAGTACCATTACCACTACTGTTACTACTACTAGTAATAGTACTATTAGTAGTATTACTAGTATTAGTATTACTAGTATTAGTACTAGTACTATTGCCGCTGCTGCAGCTGTTACTATTAATGTGCAACAGGCATAACTCACCATTTTTAAAAATATACTTTCTAATTAACTTCATCACCTTAAAATAAAATCAGCTATAAGAGAATATTTTGTATTTTTTCATTTTGTTTTCTTTTCCATATCCAGCAGTGCTCAAGGTTTATTCCCGTCTGTGTACTCAGGGGCTCACATGTCATGGGCTCATGGGCTCACATGTCATATGGAGTTCCAGGAATCAAACCAGCATTGGCTGTGTATAAGGCAAGTACCGAACATGCTGTACTATCACTCTGACCCCAAGAAATTCTTATGCTTTATAATAAAGTATTTAAATTACTTGGGTCTCACCTCTCCTCAAAAGAAGATGATGAATAAAATAAGACTAGCAGAATGTTAGAATTGTTGGATCTGAGTCAGGGGCAAATCAAAATTTTGAACAATATTCTCCCTACCTTTATATGGGACTTTAAATTCTCATATCATGGGGCCAGAGCAATAGCCCAGTGGGTAGGGCGTTTGCCTTGCACGTGGCTGGCCCATGCCAGCCCAGGTTCGATCCTCGGCATTCCATATGGTCCCCTGAGCACTTCCAGGAATAATTCCTGAGTGCAGAGCCAGGAGTAACTCCTGAGCATTGTCGGGTGTGACCCAAAAAGCAAAAAAAAAAAAAAATTCTCATATCAAAACATTAATAAATGTCACTTGTTACTTGTCTTCCTGTTGATCATCAATTTGCTCAAGCAGGTGCCAGTAACGTCTTCATTCGTGGGAATGAGATCCATTATTGTTACTGTTTTTGTCATATCGAATACAACACAGGTAGCTTATCTAGCTCTGCCATGGCTCTGGGTTCATCCCAGGGGACCCAGTCTTTTTCTATGTCAGACCATCAACCATCCAGGGCCCCTGGGGCAGAGCCCTGGGTGTAGACAAACCTGTCTCCTGTCTGCCACCTGCCAATGCAGTCGGGCACCACAGTCACACCTGCAACGTCTCAAGGGGGAGGAAGAAGAGGAAATAAACATATTTTACTTTCTATCCAAATAAAAAAACTGTGACTTCCTTAGCTAATCAACATTTTTGTCCAATTTTTATGTCAGAAATGCAAAATCTATTCAGAAATGAAGTTTCTGTCCAGGATTAAGTACCCCATCACAATTGAGGAACTAGAAGAGGCCTCTCTGTTCTGACCACATGAGTCTGGAGACTGCCACAAAGGAATCTGTTGCAGGCCAGGTTGCAGGATGGTCCCTTTCTTCTGCTCTCAAGCTACATATGGTTTCTTAGTCCTGTCAAAGTTTTTTTTTTTTGCAACTTTGCCCTGTCTCTTTCCCCTCCACCAACCCTGAAAAGGTAAAAAACAGAGAATGTTCTGGGGTTTGTGGTTTGAAAGGTGTGACAACCTTTCCCTGGGAGAAGCTGTCCCAGTCTTTTTTACTAGCTCTGATTGGGCCAAGTTGAATTTCAAAAAATACTTTTGTACTGGGAGCCTGGCTGGACAGCCCTGGCCAGCAGAGACGGCACAGTGCCAGTGCGGTGTCTTTTGAGTTTTCACATCCCTACTCTTCATTACCATACTAAGACCTACCCTCAGTGAAGTTTCTCCTCCATTTTTTGTACATGTGAAACATGTGCTTTGTATGTTCCTCAATGGAATATTGCATTGCTCTAGCTCTGCTGGACATTAAAACCAGATTCTCACCTCCCCTTCTTTGAAGATCTTTCTAGTTGATTCTGGTGCAGATTCTCCCCCAGTTTATGTTGCCTTAATGATGATAAGGTCATATTTTCAGTCGTTCCTGTGATTTTTTTTTAGGAAAAGGACTTTCTACCTCTCATACCCACCTTAAACAAAGGTGGCTAGTAAGAAAGGATTAGAGAGGAAGAGACAAAAAAGCACTTACTTGTATTCGCCTTCGCAAGTACTGAAATTATGATCTCTAGATCTTGCATATGTTGAAAGCAGCCTCTTGGTTTGCTAGCAATCCTGAGGACTGGCAGAAACATGATGCTCTGTACATGTATGATTATCCATTTCTACTGGCCATGTATTAGTTACTGAAAAGAAACAAAATTAATGGAAACCTTTTGTTTAAACTAAATATCTAAAATACAGTCATTTCCACATATGAGCAATATGGAAAACTACAAATAAAATATTCCACTCAATTTCCTGCTGAGTCTTGAGTATAATGTTCAAGTTTAATTTATACCTTCAGTCTAACTCAGTCAGGACATTACATTTTAGGTACTATAGAGCTGGATAAGTTAGTGGCTGTCACACAGAATGGCACAGACTTAGAGACTCACAAGCCTGTTACTCGTGACTTTCAGTTCCCTTGCCTACCTCTGGGTGACAGACCATACCTCTTGCTTGCCAGGCTAGATCCCATGTAGCTCATGGTTGCTCCTTGGTGAACATACGAATCACCCCATCCCAAAAAAGGACTCAGACATTTCTCTGAGTTAGCAAACTCTAGCTGACAGAGCTAAAGACAGTGTATACATTTTTTAAAGATCAAAAAAGAAAACATCCAAGACTAGATAACAGACCTCCAACAAAGCTACCTAACTACTGGTTCTTTCTCACCAAAAGGTTACTGCACCCCACTCCCTTCTCAGAAGAAGGAAGATCCAAGTCCCACTAACCATGACAATTGGGATGACAGAGCAGAGAGGCTCAAATTCTGCCTGCCTTGAGGATAGAGACAGGGAAACCAGGCCCCACTTCTATATATGCCCATAGTCAGTGACACTTATTGGAAAATTCTCGAAGGAAATTTCATCTGTCACTTATCTCTACTTTTTCCACATTCTATCTTAGGCCATTTAATCTACACATCTGGGTGATGTAATTTAGCACCCCACTTTAAAGTGCATTTCTAAACTAAAAAGTTTCTTCACCTCAAAAGAAACAGTGACCGGCTACAAAGACAGTCCACAGAATAGGAAAGAATATTCACCCAATACCCATCTGATAAGGGGTTAATATCCAGGATATATCAGGCACTGGTTGAACTTTACAAGAAGAAAACAGCCAACCCCATCAAAAATGGGGGAGAAGAAATGAACAGAAACTTCGGCAAGGGAAGGAATTTGAATGGCCAAAAGACATACGAGAAAACACCCATCATCACTAATCATTAGAGAGATGCAAATCAAAACAGCAATGAGATATCATCTCACACCACAGAGACTGGCACATATCCAAAAGAGCAAGAACAACAAGTGCTGGCGTGGATGCAGGGAAAAGGGGACCCTCATCCATTGTTGGTGGGAGCGTCGACTGATACAGCCTTTTTTTTGCTTTTTTGGGCCACACCCGGCAATGCTCAGAGGTTACTCCTGGCTCTGCACTCAGGAATCACTCCTGGCTCAGGGGACCATATGGGATGCCAGGGATCAAACCCAGGCCGGCACAGGCCGGCCAAGTGCAAGGCAAACGCCCACCCGCTGGGCTATTGCTCTGGCCCGCCTTTTGAAAAACAATATGGTCCTTGCTCCAAAGACTAGAAATTTAGCTCCCATTTGACCCAGCCATACCACTCCTGGGAATATACCCTGGGAAGCCAAAAACACACAGCAGCAACTCATCCTTACTTTTATTTTCATAGCAGCACTATTCACAATAGCCAGAATCTGAAAATAACCAGAGTGCCCGAGAACTGACGACTAGATAAAGAAACGTTGGTACATCTACAAAATGGAATACTATGCAGCTGTTAGGAAAAATGAAGTTATGAAATCTGCCTATAAATGGATGGCATGGAGAAGTTCATGTTGAGTGAAATTAGCCAGAAGGAAAAAATGATCTAAAATGACCGCATATATTCGCATGACATAAATATATATATATATATACTACATATATGCGATTTGGAGACAACCGCTGGACTAGAGCCATTACCGACTGGATCCCAAGGGGATGTCAAAAGATCACATGGCCGCCCACCTACAAGATGGTCAGACTTCTTTGTCAAGACCCTGAACGAATGGTTTGAGGCTCTTCGTATTCCTGAAGCAACCAGATGCCATTGGGCTACATTGGCACTTGATAGGGTCAAATGGAAATGTTACTGGCCCCCGCTCAAACAAATTGATGAATAATGGGATGTCAAGTGATCAAGTGACATATATCCATACATATTATGATACCAATATCCAAGGTCAGGCGATAGATGGATCAGGAGGCCTTGTCAAAGGTGGAAATTACAACAGACATGTGGGAGTCAGAAGTTAGGTAAGATAGAGAAGGGAGCAGTTTGCTAATAATTGTCAAAAGTGCTAATACCAACCTAGAACTGAGCATTGAACACAGGCAAAAAGATACCTCTAAATGCTCGTGATAACCTCTAAATGTATGCATTGCAATTCACAATGTGTAAGAGAAGGAATAGAGAAAGAAAGAGAGAAAAGAGATAAAGAACCTGCCATAGAGGCAGGCTATGGGAGGGGGAGGGAATTGGGGACATTGGTGGTGGGAAATGGGCACTGGTGGAGGGATGGGTGCTGGAACACTGTATGACTGAAACCCAAACATGAACATCTTTGTAATTGTATATCTCACAGTGGTATAATAAAATATTAAACAAATAAAGTGCATTTCTATTATATTTCAGAATCTATTCAAAATTTCTTTTTACAGCTCTGATTACTATGTTGCCCTCATCATCACCATCCCATCATCCGTAGTAATCATTTAAAGTACATTTTGTAGAATAACCTCTGAGTTACTTTGGAATGAAATTGCTTTTATCTATTAAAAAAAAATTGGGGCGGGCACTCAGGGTTCACTCCTAGTGACTCGTAGGATACCATGGGTGGTGCCAGGTATGCAAGACCAGCTTCCTACCTAATGTAATATATCTGTGGCGCCTCATCTTAATTTTCTTTTCTTTTTATATTTGAATCCCTGACACAATGCCTCACACACCACAGATGCACAATGACCTCCTGTCCATGAAAGAATGAGTGAATATTCAGCTTATACACTTAACGCTTCCACCCAACTGAACAACCCAGTTCTCCCATGACAATGACATCTCTTCTCCGAGGGTCTTGGCATATGGCACATGGTACTTCCCTGCTCCTTTTCATCATAAAACTCAAATAATATGATGGCAAACTGTTATTCAAAAACTAAAATTGAGCCTTTCTAATATTCACAACTATGAAATATCAGCTTCAGTAAGATTTTCTCCATTGTCTCTAGAAGACTCGACAAATCTATCTTGTCAGTAATACATATCCCGCTCTTTGCACTTAAAATAGTACGACCTTATGTAATTGCATAATCATTTTTCCCACTATATTCCTGCAAATCAAAATCACCTAAAAAGACTAAAATGCACTGATAAGAGTACAATGATGCCCGGAGCCCATTCCACACTAAGGGAGTTAGAATTCCAGAATTGGGGCCAGGGCCTTGAATTCATTAAAAGTTGTTTTCTTTTGTTAATTTGTTATTGGGGGCCATTCCTGCAGTGCTTTGATGAGCCAAGTGATGCAGGGATTAATTCCCCTTCTACGACAATCTGGTTCGTGAATGTCCTTTGATGCTCTACTATGTAGCCAGAGTTGAGAATCTCTATGCAATATAGTAATTCACTAGAAGTCAAAGACTATAGTGTGTCTCTGCCATTTTACTTTCCAGCAAAGATTATCAGGTAATAAATGTTGTCAAACAAGTTTTCTGTGAAAGATAGTTATAAGGAATGCTTTTAATTTTATTTATTTATTTATTTATTTATTTATTTATTTATTTATTTTTTGCCTTTTTGGGTCACACCGGCAATGCTCAGGGGCTACTCCTGGCTCTGCACTCAGGAATTACTCCTGGCTGTTCTCGGGGGACCATATGGGATCCCGGGATCGAACCCAGGCCAGAAGAGGCCGGCTGCGTGCAAGGCAAATGCCCTACCAGCTGGGCTATCGCTCCAGCCCCTATAAGGAATGCTTTTTGTAACTATATTCAGAAGAGTTTGTTAGAAAATGTGAGATAAACAACTATATATTAATCTAATGACCCTGATTAATTGACTGGGTCTGTTTAACTATATCAAGCATATAAATTGACTGTAAGTCTTTCTTGGTAAGCAGTTTTCCAATTGTAGTAAAACTTGGTCTTACAAGAAATAGATATCACTTCCTCACACGAAGGACCATGAAGGCAGTTCATTAGGATGGTTTTCTAACCAAGTCCAAAAGACAGACCTCCAAACCCTCTCTCATAATGCAGATATATTTCAAGGTTGTTAGCCCACAACTGTCAAACCCAGCCTCTCCTTGCCTTCTGTTCTGTAATTTATATTTGAGATTGGCAGGCGAGTTTTTTTATTACTATTATTAATTTGTTTGTCGAGCAACACTCTCAGCTCTCTTGTAATTATGCTGCCTGTTAGCAGCATTAAGTACCATCATATCTCTTGGTCTTCACTTGTTAATTTGGGCCTCATCTATATTTAGAGAATGATGGAGGGGAGTCATAAAATCAGAAAACTGCTGATAGTCAGGAGAGGACAGCATAGACGCGTCTCTGCCAGTCATGAATCTGCAAGGGGACGCATGCCATATGGTGAAAACCTTACCAAACTTTTGGAGTTTCACTTGGTCCCCGTCCCTTATCCTTTTTTCCTTTTTTTTGGGGGGGTCACCCAGTGACGCTCAGGGATTACTCTTGGCTCTTCACTCAGGAATTACTCCTGGTGGTACTTGGGGACCTTATGGGATGCTGGGGATCGAACGGGATTAGCCATGTACAAGGCAAATGCCTCCCAATATCACTCCAGCCCCTGACTCTTATTCTATGTCCCTGCATAGATAAATTCACCTATATTTGTAGCTTGCACAACTCATCCCTAAAATGAAAGGTAATAATGAAACTGATTTCAAATGTCCAGCAGAACCATTGTGTGGGTGAAATAAGAGAAAACGCTTAATAAGTGATTAGCAGCTAGACTAATATACTTCCTTTATTCATTTGGTTTTTAAACAAAAGTTTGAAATTACTCTAGTACAGTGTCAGGTTCTAGAGTAATGGCCAATGATAATGATTCTTTTTGCCTGTGTTATTATAGGGATCCTACAATAAAAGGAGATTATAGGGATCCTACAGAAAGATAATGAAGTCTATCTGGCAACTTGTGATAGTTAATGGAATATTTCAATGTGGAAGAGTCACAGAGTGTCCAAGTATTTGAACAATGTCATTCTGTGGATGTCTGTCTGATAGTGTTTCCTGGACTTCTGCATATTTTGGGGGATGATATTAACATTTAAAAAGGGTAAACTAGGCTGATTTTATCCTCCTAGCTGTGGATAGGCCTTCTCAATACTTAAAGACTTAAATAGAACAAAAAGGTTAAGTAAGAGGAACTTCTTTTCTGTCTAATTGCATTGAGCTTGCATACCGTTTCTTTCCTGTCTCAGGCCTGAGTTGAAGCTCTGGCTTTTCCAGAGGCTGGTACTTACCAGCTTTCAGACCAAAACTATAATCCACTTTTCTGGGTCTCCAGCTTACTAACTGCATGGCTTGAAATATCCAAGTCTCCTTAATCACATAAATTCCTTTTAACAAATTTTTTAATAAATCCGTATCTGTCCATTTATAAATCATCTGAAAACTATAAAGAAAACATAATACCTAAATATAATATATAACATATATAATGCATGTAATAGCACATGTTATATGATGAATTACATATATGAAAATGAAATATTCATATATGTAATTATGTATCTAATATGTATCTGTAAATATGTAGCTAATAAATACATATTTATTAGATAGCTATTTAATAAATATTTATGTATTAGAGATAAATATTTATTTATTAAAGAGATATATAGCTAATAAATATCTATTTAATATTTTATTTATTTATCAAAATATATTTACAGTAATACTTATATTTGTATTTATAAATATATAGGTAGATATATCATATGTGAAATATAAAACATAAATAAACAATAAATATATTAAACAGAACCAGTAAAATGTGCCTGTACATACGATATTGGTTGTGCTTCTCTGGAGATCCTTGACTGATATGTCTCTAACAGTATATGACTTTCTTGGTGAGGGCTTCACTGATAATGTGCTTTATTTATTTATTTTTAACATTTTGAATTGAATGGAAGTCTTAATGCCCCATACTGCCAATAATGGTGTCTTATGTACATAATTCCAATACCATAACCATCATTGATTTATCTTTAAAAATTAAATATCAAGACTTTTTTCAATAAAATATACTCATATTGTTGAAAGTGTTTTCAGTAAATCAATTAGAGGTAATTATATTAGAGACTATCTGTCTCATCTGGCCAGCAAAAAAATATGGATTCCCAGGACCAGAGCACAGATACAGAGAGTAGGGCACCTGACTTGCGTGGCCAACCAGGGTTTGATCCCCAGCACCACATATGGTCCTCCAAGTCCTGCCAGGCCAGGTGTGGCCCCAAACCGAGAATAAGCAGACAAATAAAACACTGTATCCCAATTCTGGAGTCAGATCTTCTGATTCAGAAACTTAACAGGGAAGAAGCTTGAAATCTGGATTTCTAAGATCGCCCCAATATTCCATCCAACTAGTCATCTCTCGGAACTAAGCCATTTAAGTGGTTTGATTGAAAGAAAAAGGGATTGAAGATCTAAACTGCTGTTTGAAATTCTATTAACAGGTTCTTAAATTTCTTTCTTTCTTTGTTTTTGTTGGAAGACAGCCTTCTCTTGGGCAGCTGTGGACTGTGAGCTAGGCCGTCACCAGTGGGTTGTGACCACAAAAGTGCACTCACAATGCACAAGGAATGCCGTGAGCACCCTCAGGTCTGCGTATGGCCAGCTCTGGCACCTCCTTGTCTGACTCCCTGTAAATGCCACAGTTCTCTGCAAATTTCCTAAGGTTAATGTACATGTAAAAAGTCAACCCTGGGATGTATTTATGGCTAGGATATGAAGTAACTAGATGTTTTTGCAGTTAATAATGCAATTGCTTTGTAGTTGACAAAGATTAAATGTGCCCTGTATGCTTCTTTGTTTGAAATCATATATAAGATCCCAGTGTGAGAGGTAAAGTTGCTACATGCATGATGGACATGTGGTCACCGCCTCACTCTGGTTGCACTGCACCTTTCCATGTCTAGCATCTTCCAGAGTCATTGCAGTTTTGGTTTTTTAATCTCTTGTCTTCTATTAAATGTGTATGAGCTAGAAGAGAATTTCTTTTATAATGTGTGACTGTTTGGGCAGTCATTGAGCAAATTGATGAATAATGGGATGTCAAGTGATCAAGTGAATATGTGACTGTAAATTTAAGGTATCTGTATCTGGAATTCAAGCCTGATCATGTTACTTCTGTGTCCACACACCGTTCGGGTCTTCCCATTGCCTATATAGTGAAATCCAAGCTCTTATTAATGGCATCTAAGTCTTCCCAAGATATGCATCCTGGGTTACTCTGCTGCTGCACGTAAGACCCGAACCATGGGGATCATATGAATGCTTCTCTGAGATGGTGCGTACTCCTGCTCTTAGCTCTACCAGCATTACCCTACAATCCAACTCCTCCCCTTCCTCCAGTCTTTGCAACTTCTCACACACCTCTCTTAAAGATCCCTTAATGCTATTTGCACATGTCTCTCTCACAGAAATATCATCTGCACTTCATGTTCATTTGCAACACTAATCACAATAGCAGAACCTGGAAACAACTCAAGTGCCTGAGAGCAGACAGCCAGTTAAAGGAACTATGGTACAACTATACAACGGAATGCTGTGCAGCAATTAGCAAAAAATGAAGTCATGAAATTCAATTATAACTGGATGGGCATGTAGAGTTTCATGCTAAATGAAATGAGTCAGAAGGAAAGGACCAGATGGAATGACTGTATCCATTTGTGGGATATAAACAAACTAGTCTGAGAGTAATATCTAAGGACAGTAAAGAAAAGGACCAGGAGGATTGGTCCATAGTTGGAGCCTGCTTTAAGTGCTGGGGGAAGGCAGGTGGAATAGAGATGGGACCACTATGACATAGTTGGAAATGATCACTCTGGATAAGAACATTATGCTGAAAGTAGGCAAAGGAACAAACATGATAACCTCTCAGTATCTGTATTGCAAACCATAATGCCCTAAAGGAGGGAGAGAGGGAAAGAAGAGAGAAGAGAGCGAGGGAGAGAGAGAATAAGAGAGAGAGAAAGAGTGAGAGAGAAAGAAGGAAAAAGCCTGTTACAGAGACAGGCAGGGGAGGAGTATCAGGAGGGAAACTAGGGACATTGGTGGTGGGAAACATACACTGGTAGAGGAGTAGGGAATAAATGTTCTCTGGAACATTGTTTGACTGAAACCCAATCATGAATATCCTTGTAACTCTATCTTTCAGTGATTCAATTTAAAAAAATGAATAACTAAAGCCAAAGCAGAGGCAAAATTTTCATTACCAATAAAAATGGCATCTTCCTGAAAGCAGAACCTCTGCCCTTCTTGTGTGTGCCCCAAATCTCTGAATCTGGGGTATACACAAGACTAACAGTCATACATGACTACGTGAGTTGATTCAGGTGCTTTATTATAAGACACAGACGTGAAACAGGAAGAGAACAGATGGAGCAGAGCAGCTGCACAGAGAGGCTGGATCGGCTACAAGAGCATTGGAGAGACATGTCTGGGCTCAGTGAACACAAGTGACTTTACCTCTCAGTGTTGCGCTCTGCATGTGTGAGTGAGGCTGACAGGGGCTCCGTGTCACAAGGTTGTTCCTGGAGTATATATGCTGAGCACTCAGCCTACTGCCAGAACACACCATAGCAATAACATAATACAATGAACTTGTTATGAGCTCTTATCTTTTTTAATCTATATTTTAGCAAGCAAACAAGGACTGGCCTCTATAACGAAGATGCCGCTTTCATCAGTGAAGGGAAAGTGGAAGAATTCTCAGGTGAACATACCAAGGGCCACTGTGTTCTTGGTAAAGTATTCACAGGTTAGAGGTGGGGGGAGTAGGAGTTACGTCCTTGTCTTATAGGCGTTATCAACTTTCCCTGATGAATTTGCTTAAGGAAGGCAGATCCACAGGAGATGTACACATGTGCCATTTTCCCAAGAATATACATTTACCACCACAAAGTAGTCATTCTCTTGGAAGATAAAGAGCGGGAATCTGCTCCCACCCCAGGCAAGACTGACAGCTATTGCAGTGAGACCAACTTCTATCTCTGAATTAGAAGGAGAAATGGGCAAAATTCTAACATCGGCTATGGGAACTGAGAAGTGATTGGAGATACACTTTCTTCAATCTACTGTGCTGGATATGACAGTACAAGGGCCTAATTCAGGGGAAATAACTTAGAGTAATGTGCAGAGCTGTAGTTGACAAATACTATGGGTCTGTGCAAATCATGGCCTGAGTGAAATTAGACAAAGAAAGACAACGTTGGGAGCTTTTCACAAAGAAAAATGTGTTGAAAATGGCATTAAGTCCTTCCAGCTCCTATAATTATAAGATTACCTTTTGTTACAAAATAATGATGACAATAGATAGAGACCAATATTTTCTCTTTAATGTCCTTACCTGGGTAAATAAAGTTGACAATGCTGTGTCTGTCTCCACTTTTGCTTTGATGTGTTGTCTGTTTTCTGGTCTGTGAAACCTCCAGAAGGCGCAGGGACCTCTCTCTGAGGTCAAGGTGTGGAATGAAGGCTCTGCAACCAGAAAGATCTGAATTGTTATATTTACCCTTTCCCTAAGTTTGGTGACTTTGAACAACTTAATCTCTGTGTTTATGAAATGGTGGCAATTCCTCTAATGCCTACTTTATGGGATCATTATGGGATAAAAAAGAGATACCAGATGGCCTGTAGTTAGCACTGGGGCTTGGCACAAAGATGGTGGATCTGGGGAGGTTAAATAGATTTTCCAAAATTCAACTATGTAAATAAAATGTTTCACTGAAGAGTAAACCCAGAAGCAACTAAGCAGTATTTAATTCCTTCATGTGGGATTCTTCCTTAATGTAGATGGTATTCTTTGAGGACTGTTGCAGACAGACAGGGTTTATATGCTACTAACCATTTTTTCTGGTCCAATGATTTTAAATAAAGCAGCTAGGTTCTATAAGTATGATTCCTCATATAGAAGAACACAGATTCCCACTATAAAAAGTGAACATGTTAAGCTTTTACATTCTTAATGAACATACACTATTGTCGGGGCACTCCGCCGGGGTCCCCGACAGTGCTGAAGCGAGTTCCCTTCTACCTCGAAGCCGGCGAGGAATGGATGAACACTCAGGAATCCGATGCGGTTTCAAAGGCTTTACTTATCACAGGTTCAGGCATACAAATCAGCAAAAGGAAAAACCCGATGCTTAGGATTCCAGGCTAGAAACCCAGCCACGTGTAGGCCAAGATGGCGACCACCACGTGTAAAACTTCCAAGGGGAATAAGCGCTCACAAGGCGAGATCCCACAGGGAAGAAGACCAGGAGAGCGGGAACCGGCTAGTTTATACCCGTGCAACTCAGACCTTCCTCCCATTGTTATGGAAAGCAGGGAGTGTTAAATGTCCTTAGATAATCCCTCCCTGCACCTCACCTAGGCCCTTTAGTGTGCTAATGCAGCGGCCCTTAAAGGAGTCCTGCAACACACTATGATCCCAGACAATAGGTACAGCTGATTATTGTTATTCAAAGTACTCATGTTTTACAGAGTTGCTCCCTAAGGACACATGAGGTTGGGTTCCTGTGAGCATCAACCACAACATCTTCATCATTGTATGAATACATTGCCTTGTTAGAGAAAGATTCTGCAGAAGAAGCCTTATTTAATACGTGCTGTTGACTCATTAACATTGAACTCCCAGCCAACAGCACTAGACTCACTCCTGAATAATGTTTATCTAACACATGTCTTTTCTCTATAAAACACATCACACACAGCCTTCTCATGTGCCTGCTCGGGAGCAAGAGAGAGCAGTATATTTGGGCCCATTAACTGCAACATCACCAACAGAAAGTGATCAAATATGAAATCCATGGCACAAAATAGCTTTTGTCAAGGATACGTGTTTATAACATTGAAAACTGAAACTCTTGAGTGCATCTAAGCATGTTTGTGTTTGGTAAATCAAATGTTGTTATGTGTTCTGTGCCTATTTAAGGACCACAAAAGTGTCCCAAGTGTTGATTCTGGAGTTACAAATACATTTTAGTGAGCTGTTGATTTCATGAATACAGAACCTTCCAAAAATAAGAATCATCACAGATAAGGATCTGAGGCATGCAAAGAGTTACTGGCTAGGTTGACTTGTAATTGGTAGATATATCTCCAGAGACCCATGTTCTTTCCATTACTAACCCTGATGTCTTCAGGTTCCAATTACTCTATCTACAAAACATACACAGAAAGGAGGTGAAGATTAAATAGCTAATGCCCTTGAAAGTGCTTGTAAATGGTAGAGCATTATTCTAATATTAAGAGTGTTAAAAGTAAGGTCAATTAAAGTGGCTACCCAGGCTAGTAGTAAGGTTGACTCTAATGAACCCCGTGAATTCACCCATGATGGAAAGAGAGCAAGATGAAAATCAGGACCTTGAACAGTTCATAGCCAGGGAGCCCTTTACCCAGCAAGCAAAGAGAAGCCAGGGATTCAAACTCATTCAGTGTGTTTGCTCTCCCGGTGTTCAGAGAGCAAAAGAAGTACTCACAGTATATTTTTAGTTGAAAGATCAAAATGCAGGTGGGATGCACTGGAAATAAAAAAGTGTTTCTGAAGTCAAGTCCACTTACAGTCTTCTGTTACAAATTCTACCTCTCAGACCCATGAAAGATCCACAGCACCATTAAATTGCAGGGCAGATTTAGATAAATAGGGGATTTGTCTCAAAAACAGTCTTAAAGCTACTTGCTGGGACTTAATGAAGGAGGGGGCCTGGAGCCCACAGGCTCTGTGTTAATTACAAAGGGTATCTAATAAATGAGGCCAGAGTCATCCAAATAAGACAGGAAGATTAAACCATCTCTGATACAAAAAAATTGGTGGAAAAATATTTTTTTAGAAAGGAGAAAGGATTTAAAATGCCCATACTCTTTAACTTGCTAATTCTATTCATAATGTTTATAAAATAGCCATGTAAGAGAAAATATTGACACATAAAAATGGTCATAGAGTATTTGGTTCCAATTTTTGCATTTACAAGTAATGGGGAATTCATTTAAAAATTATGACACATCAGTACAATGAAATTCTAAAGGTAATTACTAATTATTTGTAATAATTATTCACAATATGGAAAAATGCTTGAAGTGCAATATTAAGGAGGGAAAGTAAAAGCTGACTATAATAGGCATAAATAAAGCTATATTTGTGTGCATGTGTATTGCTCAGAATGAAACAAAGTGAATGAAATATGCCAAATGTTAACAATCATTGATTTCTTGTTTGAGGCTTTATGAGAGGGTTTTATTCACTTCTTTGCCTTCCAAGGTTTTGCTCATAAATATATACTATTATGGTTTTGATGATGGGGAGGGAAATGGCACAATGGAAGTACAATCCCATTTGCTGTTACACTCCGCACCAAAAAGATAGCTTTGATGAACAGAAGCACAGATTAAACAAGATTTAGCCTGTTCATCTAACAGGTCACTGATCTGTAAAAATATCAGATGTTTTCAGATTTTTCAAATCATTTATTATTAAGCAACTAGTTGGAGTGCAGCCAAGTTAATTAAACAAAGAACATGAGATGGCCGATCCCCAGAACCACCCCTGGAGGGCCAGGCTCTCCTCTTCACCTCCTCCTGCCAGAGCCTTGGGCCTGCACAGTTGGTGCTCAGTCAACATACAGTGGCAGAAGAATGCAAACTTGGGAGGCAGATTCCCTAAGAACATAGTTCACGGCCATCTTCCTTCTCTGCTGACTTTTCGTACACTCAACCAGGTTTAATTGAGCCCTTACTGTATGTAGGATAAGGCATGGATAGCCTTTAAGACAGACAAGGATACATAATCATCTTAATGTGTAAACAAATAAGATAACAAATAATAGTAAGTTAATAAATAAACAATAAAACAAATAATAAAATTATAGATAAAATGTTAAGGGAATTATAAGATACATAAGAACACATTTAAAAGAGGAGGGACACATCCATAGTTATGTATGAAGTTCAGAGAAGGCATTGAGGTGGAAGAGTGATTTCAGCTGGGGCTTGAAAGAGTAGCAGATAGACTAAAAACAGAAAGGGCAAGGCATCCCAATTAAACTATAATCCAATTGATGTCTTGCAGATGGATGTATAAGACTACAGATAAAACAAGAAATGCTTTCTTGTGGTCTGAGTACGGAAGCCTAAGAGAGGCCAGAGGGAAGGTTGAAGTAAGTCATTGCCTGTGGCTGGCACTAGAGAGACATCTGACTATATGTTGATATTTACTTTCTCCAGATAATGTCATTCTTACAAAGAACTAGCTAAAGGGGTAGAGAGAGACTGTGTGTGTGTGTACAGAAAGTAAGACAGGTGCCTTGCATAAGTCTGCCTAAGCAATTCCTGGTTTGATCTGGCAGTACATAAGGTCGCCAGCACTGCAAAGGTCATTCTTGAGCACTGAATCAAGAATAGACCCTTAGAGCATTAAATACAGGCAAAATATGCACATGATGGCCTCTAAGTGTATGTATTGCAATTCACAATATGTAAGAGAAGGAAGAGAGAGAGAGAGAGGGAGAAAGAGAGAAAAGAGACAAAGAACCTGCCATAGAGGCAGGCTATGGGGAGGGGGAGAGAATTGGGGAAATTGGTGGTGGGAAATGGGCACTGGTGGAGAGATGGTCCACTGTGTGACCGAAACCCCCAAACATGAACAACGTTGTAATTGTAATTGTAGATTTCATGGTGGTATAATAAAATAAAATGACAAAAAAGAATAGACCCTTAGTACATCAGGGAGTGAAGGAAAGAAGGAAGGCAGGGAGGGGAGAGAGGAAAGGAGAGAGAGAGAGAGAGAGAGAGAGAGAGAGAGAGAGAAAGTCAATGAAAAGAAATCTTTAATCACTTATCTTGAATCGAGGTCTCCAGGAAGGAGGAATTGCCTATGGTGGGCGCATTTGGGCCCTTTGGTGGTGAGGGAATTTTGTACCCCTAATCAACAAATCAACATTAACTCTATTTAAAGTCAACATTATTTTAACAAAATCATTTTTTTCTTTTTAAAGCAAGATTAGTTTTCTCCCATAGCTCAAGAAGAATGACAGAGAGATTTTATAAAGTCGGTGACCAGTTCAGAGAAATACTTTATTTTTTTTAGGTTTTTTAAAATATTTTATTATACCGCCGTGAGATATATAATTACAAAGATGTTCATGTTTGGGGGTTTCGGTCACAGAGTGCTCCAGCACCCATCCCTCCACCTGTGCCCATTTCCCACCACCAATGTCCCCGATTTCCTCCCCACTCCCCCAGCCCGCCTCTATGGCGGGTTCTTTATCTCTTTTCTCTCTTCAGTTAAATCCTTTCTAAACGTTCTTGAACAGCAAAGCTAGCAAGGCTAAGGCATACAAGAAATAGGGAGGGAGACCCTGAAGAGGGACAAAGCTCTCAGGATGGACGCCCCTGCTAGTGACCTTGTGAACCTAACCTGTGATGTGAACTCAGCAATTCTGTTTTTCAATCACCAGGATAGTTCCAGCTCCTGCCACTGGATTTCCCTAAGAGTGGAGAAGCCAAGGACCAAATTTAAGAGAGCTGCCTAAATCCTAAGCTTAGTTCCTAGTCCTCCCCAGCCTGCCCCTCAGAAGGTGCTGAATTGCTTTGCAAATATATGCAGATACATGCGAATAACAACGCCATTAACATGTGCCCTAAGCCTCAAAGGGAAAGGTTTGCTTTGATCAAAGCTCATAATGCGATGCATCCACAGGGCAGAAAAACAATATCCTGCTCAGCCCAAACAAGGGAAGGTTAGATCTGGAGCAGAAGTCTGGTCTTTGTCGCCCCTGCTCAGTTAAACAGGAACTCAAGGTTGTCCTTGCCAATGTCCTATTTCAGAGAGTCAGAACTGCCATACTTTGCTGCAATTTATAATGGCTGCAAGAATAGATAAAAACATGAAGTAATGTGTGTGTGTGTGTGTGTGTGTGTGTGTGTGTTGTGTGTCCCAATCTAAACTCTGCTACTCAAAGTGTTCTTTCTCTATGGAGGAGAGAGAGGGTGAGGCACATAAACCCTTCTCAAAATCTAGTACCAAAGAGTCAAGAATCGAATCGGGACTCCGACCGTGGTTCAGACACATCTAGAAATCTCCAAGGAGACCAACAAACTGCAGACATGATACCGGCCCATCCCTAACAACAGGCTGAAAATGGGGCGATCAGGAAGGCAGGAGGATTCCTCCCCAGGCCCCTCTCAATAAAGTCCCAACAGCCAGAGACCACCACCTGCAGTCGCAGCTATTTCCCAGGCTGGACTCCACTGCTCGAAAAAGCCCCAGCCAGGAGAGAAGCCATTTTTCAAGCTCAGGTCACATGCGGCTGATTCCTCCGGACTTTTTTGGAGCAGGGATTCGGGCCCGCCCCCAAATCTGCCCTGCAGAAGGTCACATGGTGCACCCAGAACTCCTCCAGGCGACATTGGAACCTCACTCCGGCCATGGTTCAGACATGCATCTAGAAATTTCCAAGGAGACTAACTAACTGCAGACATAATACTGGCCAGCAGCAGCGTGAATTCTCAAAATGTGGAAGGGAAGGAAAAGAGAAAGAAAGAGAAAGAAATAAAGAACCTGCCATAGAGGCAGGCTAGGGGATGAGGGAGGGAACCAGGGACATTGGTGGTGGGAAATGGGCACTGGTGGAGGGATGGAGTGGAGGGATGGGTGCTGGAACACTGTATGACCGAAACCCAAATATGAACATCTTATGAACATCTTTATAATTGTGTATTTCACGGTGGTATAATAAAATATTTAAAAAAATAAAAACCGTGTGTGGGCACAATTTCTACTCTGTAAGAACATTGTAGTAACTTCTTATACAGGGGATCGTATGGCCTGATGGATCCAGGGTGAGATTTAATAATCCCTATTAACCTTTTTATTAACGCAGAGCCTGACAAGCTATCCGTGGTGTATTCTATATGCCAAAAACAGTAATAATAATGGACCTCATTCCCAATGAATGGAGATGTTACTGGTGCCCACTCAAGCAAGTCGATGAACAAGGGAAAGACAAGCGACAAGTGACAAACTCCTTTGAAGAATATGTTTTATGACCATATTTAACAAATTAGCTCTAATAAGCAATATAAATTAGATTATTCAGCATAGGCTCAGAAAGGTCCAAACAGTAGTTGTGAAAACCTGACATAATGATGATCCAAATTCACACATACCGATCCTAGAAAAGCTTATGGCTTTATCAATACCATGACTATTTATACATTGCAACAATCAATACAATTAGTGCACTCTAGGAGAGCAGGCATGGGGGAGGGTAGGAAGGAAGGCCTTTGGTGGTGGTGATGGTACACTGGTGATGGGAATGGTGTTGAATGATGAATGCCTGTAACAACTGTACTGTGAAAAACTTTGTACTTTATAAACTACTGTGTTCAAATAAAGGGGAGAAAAAGAGTCACAATTTGTCTATAATTTAATTTTTGTGGGGGAGAGGGATAGGGATTGGAGGCAGGACTCAAGCATGCAAGGCATGTGTCCACCACTGGGCGATATCCCTGGGCAAGGCGGTAGTGGGTAATAATGTGTATGCCTGATCATGTAAGGGGGCACGCATGTAAACCCCCCAAGCAGGCATCGTTGGTATCCCTAATGCTAGGAGTGTTCTGACTTCCTGCATATCCTCCAGGTACAGGCAGTCAGAGTTCATCAAAACAGGCCTCTCTGACCTTGTTTGTAAAAAGGGGGCGACAACACAGTGGGTAGGGCATTTGCCTTTCACACTGCTGACCCCAAGAGTTCCATCCCCAGCATTCCATATGATTCCCCAAGCACCGCCAAGACTAATTGTGGAGTGCAAAGCCAAGAGTAACCCCTGAGCATCGCCAGGTGTGACCCAAAAAAGCGAAAATCAATCAGTAAATAAAATTGGATAAAGGCTCTCTCAGAGCAAACAAATAGGACTTAGTACTCATCAATATCAATAGAATTCTAAATGTTATATATTCAAGCACAAGACCTAGCATGTGGGAAGGTGGGAAGGTTCCCCAAAGCATCATACTGGCTCCTATTCCCTCTAAACAGCAGCTACTGTATTGAAATGCTATAGTATTTTCTCTCTTGTCCATCTCATTGAATTTTCATTGTTAGAGAACCTCCCTTAAAGGGCCAGTACCCCAGCCTATAAGCCTGCAACAGTTGGGAAGACAGTTAAAACGTTGAGACCATGATTTAGGACTTGTCTTAGACTATAAATAGGGCCCAGGAGAGCATCTGGGGCTTCCAGACAAAGGGAGCAGGGGTCCCTGTTACCTGGTCTGTAAGGCCAGCACTGGGCTATGGGGCCCTGTGCCTGGACCGGATATCCAGCACCAGGGAAGAGAAGCTGCTCCTGGTGCCTAGGCCTGAGGGCCAGCACCAGAGCCACAAGGCCTAGTGCCTGAGGCCAAGGGCCAGCACCAAGGCCATGAGGCCACAGGACTACAGGGAAGCAGGGCAACAGGGCAGCAGGGCAGCAGGGCAACAGGACTAACAGAGAAACAAAGAAATGGATTAGGGACACAGAAACAGAGGCAACAGGACAAAATGGTGAAACTTAGGAAAACAGAGATAAGGACATAGAAATGTTGAGAGAAAAGAGGGCCTGAAGAGAAAAGCCCTGAACTAAAGAACCTAAGAAAAGAGGTACTGAAAAAGAGGTCCTGGGTGAGGACCTGAAAGCAGATGCCCTGAACAAAAACATCCAGAAGAAACAGGCCCTCAAGAGGAGCCTGAACAGATACCCCGAGGACAGCAGCCTGCAGGAGAACCTGCCCAGAGAGAGCTGGAGGTCTCTGGAGAGAGGTTCCTGCAGCGAGCAGCAAGGTGAAGTACAAAGTAGCAGAAGACGATTAAAAATAAACCTTAAGGAACCTCTGGTCTTATTCTTTCATCCACTGACAGGTGAGGGGGAACGGTGTAGGCCCTGGACACAGACAGGGGGTTCTAATGGATTGTGAGTACTGTCAGGGACCCTGCTAGGCCTCAGATCTGCTGCCGTGGTTACTCCTGACCCCAAGTACTGTTAGGGCCTTGGAATCCTCAGGAGGTCCCTTGGGCCTGAGGTCCTGGGAGCCCCCCTGAGGGGGATGCCATCACTTCCCTTCCTTCCTTTTTATTTATAAGCACTAACACTCGTGTCAGCTAGGAGTTGCCTCCTATGTTGCCAAAGAGAAAGCTAGAACCAGAGAGATACAGTGAGCTGTCCACAGCAGAGGTGGCAGTGGGATTTAATGAAGTCCTCTTCCAGCCCACCCTCACCAGGCACCCCCTCTCGTCCTTGCAGGGCAGTTCTTTCAATGACCTAATGAAATGCGGTCCCCTCCTTCAAGGGCAGACTAGAGGAGGAGATCCTGGCAATGATGTCTTGAGAAGCAGTGATGAGATTTAAAGTTACTCTGTCACTAAGCTAAAAGCACTGTGGTTAGACCCAATTTGTGGACATAGAAACTGAGTCTAAGAAGATTCAAACTGGCGGCCACAACAGCCCACAGAAGGGTGGACCCACCTCCACCGGGAGAGAAGCTCCATCAGGAACAAAGGGCTGTGATAAGGAAATGAAGGTACACCAGGAGGTCCAAACTCACTCTTTGAAAATGCCTTAGCAATGGACTAATATCTGTTCAAAGTTCCACATTGAGGCAGCTGGGAAGCAAAGCTATTGATTCAACTCTAAAAGGCAAACTGGGCTTTTACCCATTTGGGGGTGTTTTTTGCATCTTTACCTGATATGCGTACTCCACCCCCTAGAGAGTTAGATAAACCTGTTCTCTCGTTATCTCTCTCTCTCTCTCTCTCTCTCTCTCTCTCTCTCCACCCTCCATATCTGCCATTCCTCATAATCCCTAAATAAAACTGTTAACTTCACTATTTGTCTCTTCCTGAATTCTTTTCTCCAAGGGAAGACAATATTCTGGGCAAACCTGGGTAAAATTTAGAGTTGACTTTCTTACAAAGACCAGTTCGTCGCTCCAGCCTGGGTTTCCAGGCTCCCCAAGCAATCAGGTGGCAGGGATCATTTCCCATAACAAATTTGACTCTGGTGCAATTTGACGACCACTTTATGAGGCTGGTGAGATGTGAAGTAATTTTACGTACTGAAAGGAGCTGGCTTTTAGTCTTGCCTCCAAATATCCTTGGGTCTGGAGTGGAGTCGCAGAAGTAGAAGAGAAGCTTCTAGCAGGTTTGTGTCCTGCAATAATTCCTCCAGTGAAATGGCAGGAAGTTGTTGGCTGTAAGTCCCCCAATAGTAGGTAATGAAATCAGAGTTTTGGTTTGGCTTGGCTGGCCAGTATGGTACACCCTCCCCACCACCCCTTGTTGCTGAATTTTCAGTTGTGGTTCCATGATCCACACCAACTGAGACTATTTCATTATCAACTACCACAACCACCAAGCATTGCATTCAAAGGTTACATGAGCACCTTGATCATCATCACCAAATTTTGCAATTCTAGGCTGAACATTCTGATAATTTTCTCATGAGTTCTTAGTAGAAAACAGAGCCATGGCTCAAAGGGCTGAACACATGCTTTGCTTGCAGGAGCCCTCTGTTTAATCCCCAGCACTGCATGGGACCCTCAGCACTGTCAGATGTGACTCATGAGCAAAAAGTCAGGAGTAACTTCTGAGAACTAATAGGTGTAGCCTAAAAACAAACAAAAAAGGGGCCAGAGCAATAGCACAACAGGTAGGATGTTTGTCTGCATGGAGTCGACCCAAGTTCTATCCCCAGCATCCCATATAGTCCCCTGAGTTCAGAGCCAGGAGGAACCCCTGAGCATCGCCAGATGTGACCCCCCAACTTTTTTAAAGAAACAATAGAGTGTTTGGTAGCACAGGCTGCCAAGGACAAGCATATCTGGGTGTTGCTAAAGTACAGTGGATGCAGAGAGAAACAGAAGGTGAGGTGAAAAAGGTAGAGCTATGCAGGCCCGGGAGGGGGAAATGAGTTTTATTTTGTATTAAGGGACACTTGCTGGGCACACTGCTGTCCTGAGCTTACCCCATCCTCCGTCTTTACACTCTTCCAGGGCTCCTACCACTGGGATGAAGTCCCTGAGTAACTTGGTGGAGCAGAGGATGGAAGGGCTCTGTTATATCTTCTTGAGCTATTAGACCATTTGCTTCACCCATCCCAGTGTCTCCTGCTCATCAGATGGCACCTGGGTCCCCATGACCCAGTGTCAGACCCCTCTTGGCTGAAGCACATGAACTGGCAGAGACTAGAAAAGGTGCCACCTTAGACTGCAGCCTGCCATGGAAGAGGCATAGACATGAATGCACCAGCTCGCTTCCCCTAAGGGAAGAGCTCTGAGTGCATCACCACTGACTTCAGATACACCATGAGGGACTTAGCAGCCTCAAGGTCTTACTTGAGTTCTCGCCTTGCTCTACTTTCCTTCACCATCTCTTTCCATGCTACCACTTCTAAACCAGCTTCCCATCTTTGGATAACTTCAGAACTTCTGAAACAAGTTCAGTTTTATCTCATGAGGGATGTTTCTGAAACCATGTGTTTACAGTCTGAATAACTTCTCAGAGTGGAACTAGTTATTTGGGTGATTTTCTGAATGAGATCACGGACATGCTGTTCTTTATTTTCACATCCCTTTGCTAACAGCAGTTAGCCTCCTTTAACTAATATTCAAAAATAAAGCTGTAGGCAGAAGAGTGACTTGCTAACCTTTATGTTTAATAATAGACATGGGTCCAAACAAGGGGAATAGGAATGGGGAAGAGACGAAAGTATGACTCTAACACAAAGGTTGTTGCAAAGTGTAGCAGACAATTGATTGTGGTGTCTTAGGCTTGAAAGGTGGCAATCAGGAATGGTCCAATCAAAAGTACACTTTGAAGATGGACATGAGGTGGATACTAAAGGATTTTTTTGTGGGAATGACTATATCTAGGCTCTGGATTGGAGATTAAACAGGTGATACACATGAAGTGTAGAGCATCAATGAGCCAAGTACTGGCACAGCAGCTTGCATTTGGTTCCCTGTAGTTCTGTTTGGGTTCAACTAATGTAAATTCTCTTGTTTCAAAAGTAAAGAAAAAGGATGTCATTATAAACCAGGGGGTGCCAATCAAACACTCAGCCATAAGCTTGCTCCCTTCCTGGGCTTTTCTCCTTGCTGAGCTTAGCAGCTCTCATTCACCCAAACCACCCTGTCTGCAAGCTGCACTTGAAGGGACACTTAGCTGTATGGGCATTAACAACGAGGATCCAGAAGTCGCCAACAAGGTGTGACTTGGGCCCTTCCTCTGTGGGAGAGCCAGTCATACGTGAGAATCTGCAAGGCAAGCAAGGATGGTGCAATGAGCACCCAGCACCAAGAAGGAAGTCACTGGCTGAAATGATGCGACGCTTCCAGCTTGACTCTGAACAGGAGGATCGAGTTCAAGTGCACTGTGGATAATAACACAGGAACAGAAGATACTCTGGAGCTTCTCTTCGGTGTCTTTCATTCCTAACCCACCCCCGTCACACACACAAATATACACCACAATTCAGGGTGTCCTAGAGATAGTAAACCATCGCCCTAGGAAGGTATATTCAATTGCAAACCAGCCCATCCTAGTTACGTCCCACTAGCCCCTCACACAGGAACTGCTCTCATTACCCAGGGTCAGGAACTACCATAGACTATATGACTGAGAGTCGAAAGTGATTCAACTTTCAATTCTGATGTTTGCCTCTCATGACTTCCCATGGAAACCACAAGAAACCACAAGATGTCCTGGGTTTTCCCCTCCCCATCTGCCTCCTGTCCAAGGCGGCGGTTTCCAGGATGACACCAGAGTGGTGTATGGTCATTTCTCTTGAGACTGTGAGTAACCAACTCTTAATAGCAGACACGTTCTCATTAGAGATTTTGCCATACCAAAAAAAAAAAAAAGTAAAATTGACACTTTAAAACAAGTTTCCCCACCCCCTCCATCCCAACCCACAAACCTCTACTCCATCTATTCCATCTCAGGTCCGCATACCCTTTCTTGGGCTATTAGAATTCAGCTCTGAGATGCTGTCGTATTCCCTATACCCCTAGTCCTGTCGCTGGAACCCAGTAGGCAAGAGCTCAGATTTTGGAGCCAAAATGTCTTCAAGACCTGGAAGAGGTTCCTTGACACCTCTATGCTTCATCTTCCTCCTCTTCATAGACAGAATGACAAAAGAACCCCCTCAAAAATGTATTGGGGGGCTGGAGGCGATAGCCCAGCAGGTAGGGCGTTGCCTTCGCCGGCCGGCCTGTGCCGGCCTGAGTTCGATCCCGGCATCCCATATGGTCCCCTGAGCGCCGCCAGGAGTAATTCCTGAGCAAAAGAGCCAGGAGTAACCCCTGAGCACCGCCGGGTGTGACCCAAAAAAGCAAAAAAAAAAAAAAAAATGTATTGGAACAGTGTGTACCTGAAACTCAATCACAACTATCTTAATTTTGTAATTCACTGTGACGTGAATAAAAAAAAAACTAGGCAAAATCTAAGCAAACAAACAAAAAATAAAGGATTGAAAAGCTTGCATAAAGCAAGGAGTGCAAAATCCCAGTGCTTGACTTGCAGAGAAAATGAAAAAAAACACCCTGTTAGTTCTTGCCATTAGTGATATTATTAGGGAGCAAAGAGGACAATGCTAGCACAACCAGCAAAGGAATTTCAAATCTGGCCTATTGCTTTCCCAGTGCTTTCCACACACACAGAACAAGGGGCGGGCAACCGGGACACGATTGCATATTCATAAGCACCTCTAACCAAATTAATTGATAGGGTGCGATAGTAATAAAGAGAATTAATTTCCATTTTAATAACTTCACATGCTACATGTTAAGTATAGGTCCGTATTACCAATGGTCACACAATTTCCCCTTTGCATCTGTTCCATGTTGATTATGATGTCAAGAAAGCAAAAGTTAAATCCCTTCTTAAGGAAGGGGGTGGAATCTAATTTAATAACATTGCAGTCGTGTTGAAAGCAGGATTAAATCTTAATAAGGGTGGAAGGATGTTATGTTTCATGTCTGTTCCTCTTGAAGCCTGGCAAGTTGTTCGGGGATAGAGACCGAGTTGTCAAAGGACTTCACAGCCCAACCCTGGCCTCAGCTCCCAGCATCCGGATGCAGCAGAAATCTCTGATGGTGCTGACACTTCTATTTTCACTTTTTCTCTTCCTGGTGCTTTTTCTCATTAAAGCAGCTTGATTCCGTAATTTCTACCAGTGCAGATGAAGATAAAATGACTCCCAACTTTTATGTTGACCTTATAAAGCTAGGTAATTGCTACAGAACCTTCAGGCTAAATGAATTTTCCTTTGAATGGAAAAACTGGATCCAAAGAATTCCAGAATAAAAAAAAAGTGATACCACGTGTCCCAATGGAATGAGTTCATGAGTATTATTTTATGTGCAAGGATTAAAACTCAATTTATTTATATATTTTTTCTTAAAAAGAAATACCATGGCTCGAAATGCCACTAGAAAAATAGCTGTCTCAATTCTCTGGCCTGTGTTGACCTTTACAAGTGGACCTTGGACCTAAGAATCCTGACTTTCCCTCTCCTCTGCTTCATGCTCCTTTCCTGTTTTGTTATATGGATGATCCAGATACATTCATGTCACACTGGGCATCTAGTTTGATGATTTAATCAAATGTTGTGATCCCCAAACAAATCCTAACATAGTCATCAATTGCCCACATAGGGTGGTCAACAATTATTTTAATCTATAAATCCATCAATTACATACTCCCTGCAGAAACATCCCTGCCTCTCTGGAACACTCTCCTAGCACTCCTTCTGCTGGACTCCCAGCCACCTGAGCTTGGTGCAGCTTATCTGTGAGGTCATCAATGGCCTCCCCAGTAATGCAGGGCGGATACACTGTGAATACATACAAACTGTGCTAGCCGGCCTCTCAAAGCCATACAACTTGACCGCAGAGATTACTTTCTGTGTCTCTTTCTTAAGGCTGAAATGGTGGAGGACAGAATCTCAAACACATCTTTTTAGCTGTCTCCCTACATAGCCCCCAGAATAACACTTGGCATCTAGCGAGCCTTCAGCATATGCTCACAGAAAGCCTAGTAAGAGCTTAACATTCAGCACTTATTATGCACCAGGCAGCTTGCTTTGGAGTATAACATCTCTGTGTATTCATGTAAGCCCCAACAGCCTTGCTACTCTGACACCTCCACGTGACTTCTGAGCCTCAGCATACAGAGTAAGGCAGCTGTCCTCCAGGCCCTGGGGCTGGCAGGTGCCAGGGTGGAATGTGAAGTCCAGCCTAGATGGGAAGACTGCAGAGCACATATACTTCAACACTATCCCACACAGCATACAAAGAGGCTCCAATGCTCGTGACCTGGGAATAGCTCCTACAATCCTGCTAGTGTGCTGAGATGATGCTGGTCCTGTGTGCTCTAGACAGTGCAGCTGTGGCTGTGTGGGGAAGAACTGCTCTGGTCAGAGCCTCCAATGGAGACAGTGATAGAGTGATGAGCTGACGCTGAGCTGGGGCCCTGAGTGAGGAGCCAGGCACCTCTGCCGGCAGAGGGTCTACCATTGCTCCTAGTGTCAAAGACAAAGGCTTAGGAAATACTTCTTTTATCTTTACTTTTTAGCATCTTCAAAATTCAACTAAATTTATATGATACTTACAAGCGTGTTCCCAGATGGTAAGGAGCTGGGAGGGCAGAAATGATGGAGTAGAACAAAGTGAATCCATGCCCTTCTCTCTAACAGTTGCCATTTACTGGCTTCTGCTGGGTGCCAGGCCTTCATGGAGGCTGGGTACACACTCATCTCCACACACCAAGAGCTTGTTCTGCTCTGGTAATGTGCATGGACTACTGAACACACACACACACACACACACACACACACACACACACGGATTAGAGGCAGGCAGCTATCCCCTTAGGAACCTGCAGACACCATACAGACAGAAGCTGGGAAAGGCTATTCCAGCGGGGATACTTATGCAGACTCTGCCCATGGAACAACAGTAGCATGGCCTACATTCAATACAACTAGAAGCCAAGGGAGGCTAAATGGTTTAGATTTATCTCAAAGTCATGGCGTACCGCTGAGGGACTTTCAGTGTGGGGATCCAGGCTTTATTACAGAGATAGCTGCACTTCCCAACAAGCATTCCTCCTCTATAGAGTGTGGCTATGTACAGGAACCAGGAGAAACCAAAGGATGCCATCTGAGAATGGGAATTTCATGCTAATAGCTGAGATGTGGTATGTAATATTGGTATCAATGTGTATTATTCAAATGCCCTAGAAAGAAGTCCAGGACGGAGACAGGTATGCTATGCCTCTGTATATGCCCACCACAGATATCCTAGCAGGACGGATGACTGAAACATTCTCGCAGAGCTGTTGTTTCACTCTTGTCTGACTATTGATACATTGGTATTATGAAGGCAGATAAGAGATTACAATTTTTCTCTGTCTGGAGACAATTATTTTTATCAACAATCCCTACCTGTTTATGCATTCTCTTTAGCTGGAAGTGAAGATTATGGAGCTAATATTAGAGAATCTCTTAAAAGTATTATGGAAACAATATAAATTCCATACTTTCTTTCATTGGTGGAGAGAGCATGGGAACATGCAGTGATGCTCAGGGATAACTCCCAGCTCTGTGTTCAGGGGATAAAACCTGGTGGAGTTGGGGAATATATGAGCTGCATGGAATTCAGGTTGTCTCCATGCAAGGCAAGCCATCCTAACCACTGGGCCATCACTCTGGTTCTATAGTTTATGGATCTCTGACTCCATAGTGGCTCTATAACCTCCAGTATAACTGTCACTGTATCACTGTCTTCCCATTGTTCATTGATTTGCTCGAGTGGGCACTAGTAACATCTCCATTAGTCCTGTCACAAGCAAGTGCAACCCACGGGCATCTACTTGCTACAGGGACAGGAGGAGCCCAAAACCATTCTTCAGGTTATAGAACTGAGGTCCATAATAATTACTAGTCTTTGGCATGAAAAGTAAATAAAACACGGGCAGCTTGCCAGACTTACCGTGTAGGTGGTATAGTCTCAGTAGAAGGCTCTCCACTTGATCTTAGCCAAAAGACCGAGAAGCGATTGTAGAAGACTCTAAACCAGAGCATTTACTGATGAAATTTAAAGGGGGAAGATCAGGTTTTCTCTTGGATAGAGCTCTGAGGAACTATGGAGCCTGGATGTTGAGAATGACTAACTGCAAGATGTGTAGTTTGCTCTGGCTTCTTGCTAGGCTTACTGGTATCAGTCAAAACATGTCTAGAACTGTTTACTATGTATAAATGTGAAGAACTTGGGAAGAACCTTATGCTAAATATAGTATTCTATAAAAATATCAGCGTGGCCGCTTTGCGGCTGCACACCAAGGGTCTGGCGCACCAAGGGTCAACCTGTGGGTCTGGCGTGGGTGGGTCTCTCTCTTCCGGGGCAACCGGCATGGAGGCAAAGGACAGAGCAGGGCCCAAAACTCCGCCTCCGAGTCCGGCCAACCTCCATTACAATTTCATTATAAAAAATTAAAGAGTTGGCAGCAAATCTAAAAGCTGCACACCTGCATTTTTCAATTGCAGTTCATAGCTGAGTGCTTCTATTCTGATGTCTTGGCGTTCCCTTCTAAGCACGGTATCTGACTAACTAAACCATTTATGTCCATAATCCATGCTGTCCTCAGAGTACCTCCTACTTTGAAGCTTTCACTGCATCCCATAGTATTACTCATTCCCTCTCTGGACCCCCCAATAGTACAAAATGTTTGTCTTTGCTTTTCACATCTGTTAAATGGGATCACTAATCTGTCATAGACACAATACTTGGAAGAATTAAATACAGAGGATAACAACAACCTATCAACATTCTGGGAACCTGCCTATTGGATCACCATTTCTTTCCTATCCTTCATTGTCAATCATACAATAAACAACATTGTACATGCTCCATTGCTTTTAAGTTTCATAATTTGTGACCAATGTGGAGTACTATGGACTATGGGAACATAGGAGTACGGGGAGAGGCCAGAGTATTTGATTCCTAAATCTCTTGGATGAAAGGTTAGGACCACAACTGTCAGAGAGTCCAGGCACAGGGTCCAACTTAGTTTTAATATGCAGAGTTGGAAGATGAATGAGAAGAAGAATCTAAAGAATTAGCACATGGGGATAGGAGATAGATCAAAGGGCTGGAGTGCGTGTCTTGCCTGCCCAAGGCCTGAAGATCAATTCCCACAACCACCAGACATAAGTGCCC
This sequence comes from Cryptotis parvus, assembly GCA_021461705.1. Lineage (NCBI taxonomy): Eukaryota > Metazoa > Chordata > Mammalia > Eulipotyphla > Soricidae > Cryptotis > Cryptotis parvus. The sequence goes on from JAJIBD010030930.1 coordinate 132,790, forward strand.
TTAAGGCCTCGAACACCGTTAGATTCAACTCTTATTGTTCTAGAGCACTGCCAGGGTAACTTGGTGACCACAACCCTGTAGCATCGTGGCACCAAGCCTGAACATTAACTGTTAAGCCTGGGTCAGAGGACTAGAAGAGTAGGTTTAGCACTTGCCTTATATTCAGCTGACTTGGGTTCAATCTCTGGAATATGGAGATGGTCCCCCAATCCTCACCAGGAGTGATCCATGAGCACAGAACCAGGAGCAAGCCCTGAACAATGCCAGGCATGCTCCTAGAACCAAAAAGTAAAAAAATTAAATAAAAAAGAACAGCTTTCAAGCCTCTTTAGCCCCTAGATACCTTGACTAAAATATTCCTTATAAATACTTCCCACAAAAAAAATTAATAAGCACATAGAAATTTATTCACAGTATTCAATATTAAATTTGACTATTAATAACAAATAAACCTCTATTGCTGGTATTATTAATCCTCCTGATGGGTGAGAAAAACAAATTCGTAGACATGAGCTAACTGACTCAAGGTTACAAAGTTCATCTAGAAGAACTGTGGGATTCCAACTCTAACTCCCAAGTTTTCATATTCACCATCTCCTGGATAGACTCACAAACATTGAGGTAGAGACTATAATAGATGCTACAGGAACTGGAGGTAGTACAGCAGCTCAGCCACTTGCCTTGCAAGCTATCTGCACCAGTCCAAACCCTAGTACTGAGAATAGTCCCTGGAGCCACAGCAGGAGTGATCCCTGAGCTCGGAACCAAGAGCAAGCCCTATATGCATTCAGATGTGGCTCAAAACCCTCCCCCCACCAGAAAAAAAGAGAGAGTATTAAAAACATAGAATCGGGGCTATATGCTCCCCAATAATTTGAATGCACTTTTATGAAGAGTTACAATGGAGAAGAGCCACTATCCCAGTGGCAAGAAGTACTTGCCCGTGGGAGACCTCACCCTCACCTCATGATCTGCTGACCAGGGGAGTGGAGGCTGGGGGATGGGGGGGAGGTTGGGGGGTGGGTAGTGGGGGGGTGGAGAGGGCTCAAAAGGGGCCTTCACCTTCTCATTACCACCCTGCTAAAGAGGTGAGGGCTAATGGACTGTCAGTCCAGAGGGACAGTCAGCTGCTCAGCTCAGCTCCAGGCCCCAGCAGCTAGGCCTGAACCTGTGACCTGCGCTTGCAGGCAGGGCCATTACCCACCCCTGAGAGCTGGCATTAACATTCCCTCATTACTGGCCATGCAGATTGTTCCAGGCGATAATGAGGTGGCAAGAGAGGAGGCTGTCCTGAGGGAACTTCCCTGAGAGCCAGGCCTTCCTCAGTGGCTGAGTTCCTAACCTGTTTTAGAGAATTTCTCTCTAAATTGCCAGGAATAATTTTTTTCCCTGGGAAACCCTGACCCTTCTCTTTGTCGTTCTTCTTAGACTCCGTGTCTAAAGACAGCAATTCTATCCTGATCTCTTCTTCCCTTTCAGGTTCATTTTTTTCTCTCCTTTTCTCTTTTTTCTTCCTCCCATGCCCTGTTGTTTGCTTATTCTTTCTCTCCTTATCTCCCTTTATTCTTGTGCTCATTTTCCTGCCTTGAACCAGAGGCATCATGGTATCCACAATCTTTTCTCCTCCCAAGTAGCCGAGAATTGAGGACATATTTCTTAAACACTGGGAGTTTCTGTTTCTTATCCACAAATTGAGACTCAAATTTTTGAGTCAAGATTTTGAGATGGGTTAAGAAGCTCTTTTACATAATGTGTACATGAGGTGATAACATGCACAGGCTGATGTGAATAAGGTGATTTCTGCTCCCACCCATAGAATTTTGGGGCCACATGGAATGAGATTTTTTTGTAGCCCACCCTATGCTGGGGGGACTTCAGGGAATATTTTTAGACATTAAATAGGACTTGGTCTCTTGTCTTGGGAAAATTTCTCACTTAGACAAAGAAAAGCTTCAGAAGTCTGAATTTTCTTAAACTAAACAGACATCAAGGTTCACATGCCCAGCATGTAGCAAAAACCAAATAAGCAATTCTTTTTTCCCACTATTGCTAAGCAAACAGAGGTGAAAATCCCCACAGTAGATGAAATGTTCACTGAGTCAAATCACTCACTTGGGCTGAAGCCCCATCACCCTCTTTGGACAAGTTTGCAAAAAAAAAATTATGGGATTTCACCCCTTTATTTTTTTAATTGATTCTATTTTTATTACCCTTCACTCCTACCCCATAATAAGATTATGAACTACTTCAAATTCCTTTGTGACTAGAAAGAATATGAAGAAGGTAACTGACACTGAAATACCATGATTTCTATTTATGTTTTCAAACTTAATAGTGAAGCTGAATACATTTGCATTTTGGTTTTCACTGTACCTTCCTGATATCACTCTGTTATGACTATGAATCACTTGTTTTCCATCTGAGACCTTCTCTGTAATACTGGAAGCTTCAAGAAAGTGTAGTCTGAGTAGCCTTTCTCTGTACCTTTGGTGGGGTGGGGTGGGGGTGGGAGAGTGGAATAAAAAATTCTCTTGCTATATGTCTGAAACTGGTGCTGGGGACGGAGCTGTAGGAAGTGTCTCTGGGACTCACTGAATAAATTGGGAGGATCAAGGTCAGCCCAGCCACTTACTGACTGCATGATCTTAGATCTTATGCATGTCTCTGGACATCAGTCCTTTTAGCCATAGAACAACAATTTTCTAGATGAAGTAGGCAGGTTGACAGAGGGCAATAAGTTTTGCCAAGTAGCAACAAAACCAACAAGTCAGTCTGTGCCCAGCCTAAAAATGCTCCAAAGCATGAAGGTTGAAAACTCTTGGAAATGTAAAAACAAAAGTCAGAAGGATGCTCTGCTGCCCTGGGAAGGGGAAGAAGCTTCAATCACTGTATCACTGTCTTCCCATAGATCACCGCTTTGCTTGAGCAGGCACCAGTAACATATCAATAGGTCCTGTCACATGTGAGATAGCCCAAGGGCATCTGCCCACTCCAGGAATATAAAGAGCCTCAAACCATTCCATCAAATTTTGGGAATGAGATCAATAATTGTTACTGGAGGATGCGGGGATCGAACCCGGGTTGGCTATGTGCAAGGCACACACCCTCTCCATTTTGCTATCATACCTTTGGAGACTCGCACGAGACTCCGCATACACGGGGCAGAACTGCTTGATCACTTCACTTGATCACTTGAATCCCGTTATTCATCGATTTGCTCAAGCGGGCACCAGTAACATTTCCATTGGACCCTATCACGTGCCAATGTAGCCCAATGGCATCTGGTTGATTCAGGAATATGAAGAGCCTCAAACCATTCCTTCAGGGTCTTGACAAGGAAGTCTGACCATCTTGTAGGTGGGCGGCCACGTGATCTTTGACATCCCGTGGGATCCAGTCAGTAATGGCTCTAGTCCAGCGGTTGTCTCCAAATCGCATTATATGTCCAGCCCATCTGATTTTCGATGCCTTGACAAACAAGACAGCATCCCTGATTCTGGAATAGCGACAGAGGTCAGAACTCCGGATTCCTTCTCTCACTTGAGTGAGGCGTGATATTCCAAGCATAGCTCTTTTCGATGCCTCTCTGGGAGACCCGAATAGCATTCTCATCCTGCTTTCGTAGGGCCCAGGTCTCTGAGGTGTATGTTAATGCAGGAAGAATGGTGGAGTCAAAGAGATGTGCCCGGAGCCGGAGGTTCTTGGTCCTTTTAGCTATTTCTTCGATGCCTTTGAAGGCATTCCATGCCGCTCTCTTCCTCCTGTGCAGCTCAGGTTTTAGGTCGTTCATCATGTTGATTTCTCAACCTAGGTACACATAACTGCTGCATTCAGAGACGTTTGTTCCATTGAGAGTGAATAGGGCCTCTGGAACTAGTTCATTCTTCATAAACATGGTTTTCTTTAGATTCAGCTCTGACCTATCTTTTGCACATTCTCAGTCGAAGTCAGCCAGCATTGTGCCGCTTGGCTAATGTTTGGTGTTATTAGAACGATGTCATCAGCAAAGCGGAGGTGGTATAGTTGCCGACCATCTATCTTCACTCCCATTCCTTCCCATTCTAATTGCTGCATGATGTTCTCGAGGGTGGCGCTGAAGAGTTTTGGTGAAATGGCATCACCCTATTGAACCCCTCTTTTCACATTAATGATCATTTCTTTGTAGAATGGTGAGATCCTGGTGGTGAATCCGTAATACAGCTCGTGAAGGAACTTGATGTATTAGGTTTGAACACCCTGTTTGGCTAGGGCTTCGATGACTGCTTCAGTCTCCACAGAATCAAAGGCTTTCTGTAAATCAATGAATGTGAAACAGAGCGGCATCTTGTACTCCCTACAAACCTCAATGAGCTTGGTTACTGTGTGGATATGGTCTACTGTGCTGAATCCTTTCCGGAAACCTGCTTGCTCTCATGGTTATCCTTCATCTAGTGTTCTGCTAATCCTGTTCAGGATGACTCGTGTAAACAGCCTATAGATGACGGACAACAGGCAGATGGGGCGATAGTTGCCGATGTCGTGAATGTCTCCCTTCTTGAACAGTAGAACTGTCCTGCTGGTTTTCCATTGGGAGGGTACCTTGCATTCGGACAGGTAGCGTGTGAAGAGCCGAGCTAGTGTATTGTTGAGTACCGACGGCAGATTCTTCAGGTGTTCGGGTCTGACTTTGTCTGGGCCTGGTGCTGTTCCCTTCTTTACCGACGAGATGGCATGTCGGATTTCAGAAGGGAGAACGTTGAAATGACATATCCATCCTGTGGAATTTGGTATGTGGGCAGGTGGATGTGGCTATCAAAGAGATTTGAGTAGAAGTCCTGGATAATCTTCTCCATTGCCTTTCTGGAAGATGTGATAGATCCATCAGGGCGTCGGAGGGCAGTTATCTTGGTCTTATAGTTGGCAAAGGACAGGTGGGCGGTGCAAATGCTTTTCCCGGCTTCTGCTGCATCTTCCAGTATTTCTGCTCTTCTGTCTTTGAGGTCTTCTTTTATCGCTTCTCTGCACCGTTTAGCAAGCTTGGACATTAGCATTTGGTCTCCTGAGGCTCGGCGCCTTGCCACGTTGGCGAATGAGCTCGAGAGTTTCTGAAGACAAGCGTCCTTTTTGGTCTTTCTCTCTCTCAGCATTCTTCACACAATCATGGCGCTGCTGAACCAGTTGGTTGTATTCTTCATTGATGTTGTCAATGATGGTATCTTCCCATGTTGCTGCAATGGTGCCAAAGAGTTCCCAGTTGGTGGTCGTTCTGGGAGTTCTCTTCTTTGCAGCCTTTTCTCCCCTTTTGGGAAGTAGAATTTTGCACGAAGGAGATGGTAGTTCGATCCTGTTAGGAATTTGGGGACGACAGCTACATCGGTCAGACAAAACCGTCAATTGAAGATGATATGGTCAATTTCATTGTGGAACTGTCCGCCAGGAGATTCCCATGTCCAATGTTTCGCTTCAGCCTTCTGGAATTGTGAGTTCCCATGAATGGTCTTGGTGGACATGATGAACTCAGATAGTCTCTCACCCTGTTCGTTCCATTCTAGGCCATGGGTCCCGATGTGGAGTTCTTCAGCCGATCTTCTTGGTCCTATCTTGGCATTAAAATCACCAACTATCATCTTGTAGAAGGTGTGATCTTTTTTTGTACAACTCCTCCAATTCCATGTAGAATTTCTCAATTTCATCTTCTTTGTATGTGGATGTTGGTGCATAGACAATGAAGATAGAAATTGCTGGCAGTGGGCCACATCTCTTCAAGTGTAATCGTCCTATTCGGTTTGTTAGGCATTCAAATGAATCAATGTTGACGGCCATGTTCGTGTTGACAAGGACACCAATGCCAGCGACTCCTCTTTTGTCCGCATGTTCCAAGGAACAATTCTTCTCCAGTGTCAAATACAGCATGATGCAACTGATGCCTCCTCGTCTCAGTCACACCAATGATGTCGTACTTGATTTTTTGCACTTGCACCATCAGATCCTCAATATATGCTTCTGATGCCAGTGTACGTGCATTGAAAGTACAGACAGTCATTTTAGTCCTTCTTCGTTTTGCCAGCCTAGGATGGCCGTGAAATTTTATCAGGCACTGCTTGTTTGCCTTTCTTACTGCTGCCCTATTAAGGGCTCTTTCGGGTCAGGAAAATAAACATTTCTGTTACTGGATTTGGCATATCATACACGCATCAGACAGCTTGCCAGGCTCTGCCATGCGGGCGCTATATTCTCATTACTTTGTGGGGCTCTCTCAGAGGGGTGGGTAGAATATTTACAGTAATTTGGAGGTAAATCGTGAGGCCACTGTGCGGCCGGCGTGCAACGGGAAAGCTGGTTTCTGCTCTGCCCGGTGTACCTGTGTCCGCAGAACTGCTACCTGCTTTTTTTTATGAGACTCGCATACACGGGACAGAGCTGCTACCAGATCTCCCTGTGCCCAGCTGATTACGAGGCGACCGGGAGGGAAGGCGGGTTCTAGACCTGGCCCACCACCCCAGCAGAGCCTTGCAAGAAGCCAGAGGAACCCCACACCATGAGGGCTGCCGCTTTCCCCATCTGGACTCCCCCTCTCATCAGAGCTTCACCCAGCAGAAGAGCTGATCACAGCTGGCTGTCTAGACCTGCCCTGCAGCAGTCTTTTTCAAGCCCAGCCCAGGTATGCCGATCCAGCGACTCACATACACGGGACAGAGCTGCTACCGGCTCTCCCTGTGCTCAGCTGATCATGAGGCACCCAGGATGGATGTTGGGTTCTAGTCCTGGCGCGCCACCCCAACAGAGCCTCGCAAGCGAGCCAGAGGAACCCCCACACCATGAGGGCAGCCATTTTCCACATCCGGACTCCCCTCTCATCAGAGCTCCACCCAGCAGAAGAGCTGATCACAGCCCAGTTGATCAATAAATGCTCGAGATTAGAGGTGACTTAGAAGAGTATCCCACCCGCATGGCAGAGCCTGGCAAGCAACCCGTGTCGTATTTGATATGCCAAATACCAGTAACAATTATAGACCTCATTCCCATGACCTGATGGAATGGTTAGAGGCTCTCCATGTTCCTGGAGCTAGCAGATGCCCTTGGGCTACACTAGGATGTGACAGGACGTATGGAGATGTTACTGGTGCCCGCTAGAGAAAATCGATGATCAACGGGAAGACAAGTGATGCAAGTGATTTGGCATGTCAAATACGACACAGGTAGCTTGCCAGGCTCTGTCATGCAGACGGGATTCTCTTGTAGTCACCTCAAAACTCAAGCATTTATTGATGAACCACACGGCCCCTTTGTGGCCACTTGACCAGGGCTGTGATCAGCTCTTCCGCTGGGTGGAGCTCTGAGGACAGGGGAGTCTGGATGTGGAAAATGGAGGCCCTCATGGTGTGAGGGTTCCTCTGGCTTCTTTGCGAGGCTCTGCTGGGATGACAGGCCAGGGCTAGAACCCGCCATCCCTTCCAGACACCTCGTGATCCACTGGACACAGGGAGAGCAAGAAGCAGCTCTGCCCCATGTGTGTGAGTCTCTGGATTGGCATATCTGGGCTGGGCTTGAAAAAGACTGCTGCAAGGTGGGTCACTGATGAGCCAGGCTGTGATCAACTCTTTTGCTGGGTGGAGCAGAGAGCTCCACCCAGCAGAAGAAGCTTCAATAAGGAACAAAATATTGTTCTGTTCCAGAATATTGTTCTGTTAACAGAATATAAGAATATTAAAAAACACTATCAAAAGTTCCAAGATCTATTTTCCTTGAAAACATTCCAGCAATAAACTCTTCCCTTTTAGAAAAACCAAGCATAATGCAGCACTATTCACATAACCAAAATCTGGGAAACAATCAAAGTGCCCAAGAACAGATGACTGGATAAAGCAACTATGGTACCTATACATAATAGAATATTACATGATCATTAGAAAAGATAAAGTCATGAAACTTGCTGTTAACATAGATGGATCTGTAAAATATTCATGCTGAATGAAATGAGTCAAGGGGAGAGGACAGACACAGAATGATCTTTTTGCAGATATAAAGAAGCATAGTGGGGGAGTAATTATTGTCCAAAGATAAGAGAAACAAAGTGCAGGAATGTGGGGAAGGGGAGATAGGTGAGGGAAGAGAACACTGAAGCAATGATATAGGGAAGTGGCCACTATGGAGAATAGGGTTCTAAAAGGAGGTAAAGTGACATGTATAATACCTTATAATGAATGCTATCAGTAACGGTATTGTAAAGCAAAAGTACCTAAAGGGAAAAGAGGAAAAAAAAGAGTGTCTACAGGGGGAGGAGAGGTGGGAGGAGCGGGCAGGATGGGAATTGAGACATTGGTGGAGGGAAGTAGGCACAGATGAAGGGATTGGTGTTTGAACACAGTACTCCTGGGAGTCCATCAAGAATAATTTTAAACTTTGGAATCCAGAGTAATTTGATGACTGATATAAAATAAACAATCAAATAAGTAAAAGCCCAAGCAGAGAAATTTGGAGAAACTTCTATAAAGCAAACTTCGCCAAGGCAAGCTAGCTGCACACACACCGTTAAGGGGTCACTGATGTCTTAACTTAGGGTAGGAGTCTTCAGCTTTCTCCCTTCTGAAGAAGTCTATGCCCCCCCACCAACATGTTACACTCAAAATCTCTCACCCTCTCCTCTTTCTTTCTCTCTTTTTCATTTCCTGAAAAAAATTATTTAACTTCACTATTTGTCTCCTGCTAAAATCCTATTATGCAAGGTCAAATGTGATCCTCTTGGGGAGGTCAGGACTGAATTTCATTTCCTACATAAACAATTCCCTGTCCCACCCTGAGGCCACAGCCCCTGAGAACTCAGGAGTTGGGGACTGAGTACCATGCCTTGTAGATCAAGTGGACTCAGGTACCATATGACAGAGGCATTTGGGGCCAGTGGAATTCTAGCATCCATGCTATGTAAATGCTCACAGCCAACTATACCAGTGCTAACCCTCAGGAAACTTCCTTGGGAAGATAGACGTGGGTCATGCCATAAGCAGTTGCACTATCTCTGCTGAGGCCCCTTCCTGTCTGCTCCCCAATTCCCCCATTGACATCATTTAAAGGGTGCTAGGAGACCTACATCAGCTGGGGGAACCATTTAGGATCCCAACATCATAGACATGTTCCAGCAGCCCTCCTAATACTTGACATGACGCGCGTGTGCAACATATCATAGGCTGAAGTGACACATTCAAACTTACATTACTTTGAAAATTCTGTTTGATTCTTTCACAGAGTGTCTCAAGCTAGCCTGTCTATCAGAAATGGCCAGAGTGATAGTACAGCACATAGGGCATTTGCCTTGCACAGGGCCGACCCTGGTTTGATCACTGGGATCCCATATGTTCCCCAAGGACCGCCAGGAGTAGTTCCTGAATGCAGAGTCAGGAGTAACCCCTGAGCATCAATGAATGTGACCCAAAAAAGAAAAAAAAAACCCAACCCAGATGCCACACAAGCCATGCATGGAAACTACCACCAGTACTATATTCAATTTCCCCATAACCCACTAATGTGAATAAAAAGAAACTTGGAACATAATTTAAAGACAAAGCATTAACTAAATACAATTTTTAAAAATTGTGTCATCTTAACACAAAACATTAGCTACAGTTCCAGTGCTCAGCCACTGTGCAAGGCTGTGAACTCCCTGGACGGACATAGCCTGGAGGCTGGGCCTTGCTGCTAAGGACGCCCTCTGGTGGGTGTAAGCTTAGCAGCACCCTCACAAAATTGGGGAAGGGGTGCAAAGAAGTTCCTGGCTTGGGGGGCAACACAACTACACATTTCTCTATTCTTCAAGTCTGAAGCCTAGGCAAAAAATTTTTAATTTATTTTCAAAAGGGGGAGGGCATCTTTGTCTGTGGACAAAAGACCATCATGGAGTAAGTTGTCCATGGAATCCTAGGGAAGAAAGAGTTGTAGAAGTACTAAAGGATCCTCCAGAAACTGTCCATGGGTGAGATCAGAACTCTTGCCACTGACTCTTTTTTAAATTTATTATTATTTACTGTAAGATATAGTTACAAAATGTTCATATTTGGTTTCAGTCACACAGTGTTCCAGCACCCATCCCTCCACCAGTTTCTGTTTCCCACTACCAATGTCCCCTAATTCCCCCTCCCCAGCCTGTGTCTATGGCAGGCAATTTTCACTTCTCTCTCTCCTCCTCTCTCTCTTTCTGTCTCTCACATACACACACACACCTCTCTCTCTCTCTCTCTCTCTCTTCATTCTCTTATACATTGTGGCTTGCAATATATACATTTAGAGGTTATCATGTATATCCTTTTGCCTACTTTCAATGCTCAGTTCTACGCTGGTATTATCATTACAATAATTATTAGCACACACTTCCTTTTTCTGTATGACCTAAACTTTGACACCCACACATGTTCAGTAAGTTCTACCCACTGACAAGACCTCCTTATCCACGTTTTTGTTTGGCCTTGGATATTGGTATCATGCTAATTTTTATATCCTGCAAATAAATGCAGTCATTATATATCTGTCCTTTTCCCTCTGGCTAATTTCACTCAGCATGACCCTCTCTATGTCCATCCATTTCTATAGGAAAATTTCATAACTTTGTTTTTCCTGACAGTTGCATAGTACTCCATTGTGTAGATGTACCACAGTTTCTTTATCCAGTCATCTGTTCTCTTTGCCCCTGACTGTTTCCATAGCATCAGACCAGCAAAGAAACCAGATAACCTCTGAGTTTAAAGACAAGTCAAAGTCTGTTTATTTAAGATTCAGAAATAAATGCCACCCAAGTAAATTGAACATGCTTATAATCATAGTTATTCATAGTTAGCTGGACAGTCATTCAGCAGCTACCCTTAAAGACTCAGCAGAATCACTGGAGCCATTAGGGAAAGAAATGATTTTCTAGTGTATTTTGATTCTTTGCAAATGGGTGCCATTCTCACGACCTCCTAGGGGCAGACTCTTGTTTGTTGGAACAATTCACTTAGGAATAGTGAGGAGAGCTTAAGTTTGGGAGTTATACTTAGATTTGGGGTGTGTGTGTGTGTGCGTGCACGCCGTGTATGTGTGTGTGAATGTGTGTTTTGGGCCACACTGACAGTACTCAGTTCTGTGATCAGGAATCACTCCCAGTGGGTTTCAGGGGACTGTATATGATGTCAAGGATCAAACACCAGTTGGCCACATGCAAGGCAAGTGCCCTACCTACTATACTATTGCTCCAACCCTACTTTGATTTGACTCTTAGACATGAGATTTGCTCTATGGCCTCCAGATTATAATTTAATCCCTCTGGAATTCATTTTCTCTTCTGAGTAGTAAGTAAAGACTCTAATTTTGCAGATGTTTAGTACTAAATAAGTAATTTCAATTAGTATTTTCTGAACATAAGATTCCAGGCATTGCATGAACTGCAACAGAGCAACACACAAGATAATGTCATCCCCTCCTACATGGGCCTTGGGAAAAGCAAACATGATGAGTGTTAGAAAAGAAGCAAATTTAAAACTATAATGATAAAGAGGTCACCAAGGCAAAGGACTGAAAGTACAAGGATGAAGCATGGTAGACTATTGTTCCAGGTAGACAGGACAGAATGTGCAAAGGGCCTGAGGTGAGAAGAAAGAACCACATGGCACATTTGAGGACCTAACATAGTTTAGTACAGAAAACAAAGATCAGATCAATAAAGCTGATCATCAGTGTAGCCAGTTCCAACTTCTCTTATGAGCTCAAAGGAGTCCACAGGGAGCTACTGCAGAACATTACTAGAAGGATGTTATTGTACTTGTAAAATGTTGTACTGTTCACAATAGCCAAAATCTGGAAACAACCCAATTGTTCAATAAAAGTGACTAGATAAAGAAAACCATGATGTATATACACACACATTGGAATACCACCTGGCTATTAGGGGGAAGATGGATGTGAGTAATATGTTGCTACATGGATGGAACTGGAAGGCATCACTCAGTGAAGTCAGTCTGGAGGAGAGAGCCATAAAAATCATAGTAAGGGAAGAGAAAAGGTCCAAAAAGAAATAGACTCTAAGAGTAGGTCTACAGGGGCTGGAGCGATAGCACAGCGGGTAGCGTGTTTGCCTTTCACACAGCCAACCTGGGTTCGATCCCGGGCATCTCATACGGTCCCCCGAGTACCACCAGGAGTAAATCGTGAGTGTAGAGCCAGGGGTAAACCCTGAGGATTGCCAGGTGTGACCCAAAAAAAAAAAAAAAAAGAAAAGAAAAGAAAAGGTCTACAGAGTAGAGTTTACCAGGGCTGTGAGATGTGAGGACAGGACCGAGGTAGGCATGGTTAGATAGGAGTGGGGGCCTGATGGAGGAATCCTGAGACAAAGGTGGGGAGAAATGGTCACATGCACTTTGGTAGTGGAAGTGGTGTTGGAATGTTGTATACATGAAAACCTGCCATTGACAGTACTGGAAAAGTATAAATCACAGATACTAAAATAAAAGAAATTTAAAGAAATTCATTTGGGGTGGGAGATAAGGATAAACTGCATGCACAGAGGTCACTGGCATCAGAAGATAAGATAATCAGCACGCACAGGGGTGAAAAGCAAGCAGCTGACCACAGTTTGAGACCCACACTACAAGACCCCTGAGCATAACCATGTAAGACCCTGAGGCCCCTGGCACACATAGGGCCCGAGCTGTTCTTGGCCTGGGTGGCCAAGTAATGCTGGAAGTGGCCCTCATGCCTTCTTAATCACTTGACCACTTGACTTCCTGTAGATCATCGATTACTCGAGTGGGCACCAGTAACATCTCAGTATGTCCTGTACATGCAAGATAGCCCAAGGGCATCTGCCCACTCCAGGAAAATAAAGAGCCTCAAACCATTCCACTAAGTCATGGGAATGAGGTCTATAATTGTTACTGGTGTTTGTCAAATACGACACGGGTAGCTTGCCAGGCTTTGCCATGTGGGTGGGATAATCTTCTAGTCACCTCAAGACTTGAACATTTATGAGATCCTAGACAACACAAATAACTGGAATTTCACATGATTTTTTACTAATGCCTTATACATTGCTATACACTTTTGCATCTTTGCAAAAAAAAAGTATGCCTTCTGAATACTGCTTAGAATGTGCAACAATCCAAACATGTTTTAACAATTTTATTTCTAATTGCCACTGAGCCATATCCACAGCCACAAAGCGGCAAACTCCTCATCTACAATAAAAGAGAAAAGCTTCCCTTTTGTTAGAACTGAAATGAAACTGAGGGGAGTGATACAAAAAAATAATTAATTACTGGATTTGCAATTACTGAGTCTCTCATACCTGGTCCATAGAGAGACGAGTCTGGGCTAGAGAGAAAATATCAGGGTAAAACATTTACCTTGATGCAGCAAATCCCAGTTTGATCCCGGGCACCACATATGGTTGGTACCTTGAGCACCAAAAGGAGTGGTACCTAAGCACAGAGCCAGGAGTAAGCTCTGAGTACCTCAGGGTATGGCCCTCCTCATCTGCAACCTCCAACCCCCACAAAATAAAAGAAACAATAAAGGAGACAAACAACACCCAAGCCAAAGATTCTGATCATGGAACAGTTGCCAAGGATAGACTGTGTCCAATGAAGAGAGGATTCAGGTACCTGAAATCATATGGTAATGCATCTCCTTAAATACATAAACATTCACACTGATAAACCAATGTTACCTCAACAACAACAAAACTTATGCATCCGGGCCAGAGCGATAGCCCAGCGGGTAGGGCATTTGCCTTGCATGCGGCCAGCCTGTGCCGCCTGGGTTCGATCCCCCGCATCCCATATGGTCCCCGAGCACCGCCAGGAGAAAGTCCTGAGTGTAGAGCCAGGAGTAACACCTGAGCATCGCCGGGTGTGACCCAAAAAGCCAAAAAAAAACTTATGCATCCAATAAATTGTTAGGCAGGTTCCATGATGGGAGCTGGAATACCATGAAAGTAGCCCGGCAGTGGTGGCAGAATGGAGAGATTGGGGGATTCCTCGAAGCAACAATTCCAAGAGCATTAAGAGACAGAATTAACCAGATGACTCTATCTTCATGAGTTGCTCAATGACATGTGGCTAATCCTGTTTGCTGAGTACTGTTCCTAAATTGTCACAGTCTATTCGGCAAATATCTACTGATGTTCTATCACACACCCAGTGGATGTTGGTCTAGATGCTAGAGCTGCCATTGTAAACCCAAACAGCCAAAATCCTCCTGGAGCTTAGTTCGTGTGGAAATATCACAAGGATAATTACATGAATACCTGATAGGTGCCAATGAATCTGAGTATAGTTCCTCTTCCCTTTGCCAACTGGGACAATTTCTATAGTCGCAGTTATATGTTTCACTTGAAATCACTCTGCAGGCTAAGCCAACACTGGGATTCCAAACAAAACTGTCATGCCAGTGAGACAGCTCAACAGAGGGGAGGTCTGGCTGGAACCCTGATATACATACATGACCCTGGAGGACTGCTGGGTGTGCCCTGGGGTCTCTGACACTGTACAGCTCTTCAATAGCATATCACTGAACCCTCTAGCTTGGTTGACTGAGTATTGCCAGTAGTTATACCAGGACCCCAAAGCACCACTGGGAAACCTGCCTGTTCCCCAACAATAATAGTCAGAGACTATTTTAGTCTATGTTTGATTCCCTTAGTGGCAAATATTGATCACACCAGAATGTGGATTTTAGTTCTCATAATTTCTCTAATAACACAGACCCACAAAGCTGCCTGCAAACTAGTGTTCTTGTTAGTAATCCTAGAGGCAAGAATGAAGGAAGGAGCTAGTCAGTAAAGCTAAGAGTAAAATCTGGAGCAAAAGGTCTGGGTTCTCTTTGAGTGGACACCAAGTAAATGCCAGCCCCATGGAGGCCTTTTTAAACCCATGGTATTGGAAATAGGACCCATTGTTCCTGCTTTCCAAATAGAAAACATGTCCCAGATTCCTGGGAGGAGAAACTGGTCTGTCTGACTTTATGTGGTTAAGTCGGCCTTAAGTTGTAGCTTGGTTAGGTAACAACTATACATCTTTTTGTCATGAAGCTTATATCTGATAAACACTATATAATATCAAGGATGAAAATTCAGTTTAACAAGTCCCACAGATCAAAAACCATTTGTCTATGAAGAGCATTGAATGATTAGCAAAACACCTGAGTTATTTTTTGTCTCTTCCATCTTCTTACCAAGAGAGAGAGAACAGAGCAGATCCAGGAGCTACAATGAAAAACATCCTCTTGTATCTCAGACATCAACCGTGAAAAGCATCCTTCCATATTTTCCTTATAATCTCACGTCATTCATACCAGGTCTGGAGGTTTTGCCTCAGCTGCACAATGCCTCTAGGATTCCAGATTTTTGTTAAGAATTAAGCACTAGAAGGGTGGTGGCTGGTGTGACCAGCTCAGACCACCCCGTTAATGAGACATGAGTATGTGTTGCCGTCTGAGAGCCCCGCCACTCCTCCCTGCTTTGGGGAAGGGCTGCCTGCAAGTTGCAGTTCCCAGTCAACCAGGAAACCCATTATCTACTCATTGGCCATTCAAACATAAAACAGTTTGGTCCTGAAAAAAATCTTTCCCCACCGAGGAAATAAGTTTAATAAGAACTACAGATGACTGTAAAAAGCACGTTTATTTCGTATAACCTACAGACAGTCTTTATTGCATATAGGATAAATAACAGGCCTCTGTGAGTTACTGGTCTGTAATTCTATGAGGAGGCTTGGGGCATGGATCACAGTGGGAAGAGAATGCTGTTTTACACACCAGGCCCCAGGGTGGAAAAGGCAAGGGAAGCAGATGAAATCCCCGTCCAAGATCGACAACCCGCTGCCAAGCAATGGTGCGGCAAGAGCCCCATTCTCGGGGCCTGGACAGTTTTCCTGCTCAGCGGCAGGAGGCCTTGAGCAGAATTAGTAAGCAACAAAAACATGATTTTGCCTAATAATTCTTTTCAGAGAAACATCACGACCACTTTTTTTTTACTAGACCCTATGAGATAAAATGGGAAATTAGTCCCATTCTGCAGATGCAGAAACAAGATTACTGCGAGCTGCCTGAGATTGTAGAACACACCCTGGGCCTTGCAGGACAGTCCCATAAAAACCATGGGCTCTGATGGAGAAATATAAAATCACCAGTTGTACCCCTGAAACACAGATAAAGAAATATGTCATTTAGGTCTCAGTGTTTGGAAACGGACTTTGTGATTTATCTCCTGCTGCCTATCTGAGCTCATCCCACAAAGAGTTCTCCTTATTCTCTTCCTTAGTTCTCATGAAGGAGGGGCCTTTCCATATCATTCCCTCTACCCCAAGCCCCTTTCCCACACGTCTCAGCAGTGCCTCCTGTTGAGACCTGTGTAAGATCTTTGTAAAGATCTTTGTAAAAGTAAAGTAAAGATCTTTGTAAAGTAAAGTAAAGATATTTGTAAAGTAAAAGTAAAGATCTTTGTAAAGTAAAGTAAAGATCTTTGCTTTACCTCACCTTCTCAGAACTGGGTCCAACCCCTGCTTGCAACCCCAGCCCCAGAATTGCGTACCTCCCGTTACTCCCTTCATCTGTTTTCTACATTACTTATTGGCAAGTTTCCATCAGAACATAAGCTCCAGGAAGGCAGCTAGGGGTGCTGTTCTGGAGTGAGAAGAGCGAGAACAAATACTAGGACAACTAAACTTGTCTGACTCATGGTGGGAATAAGGTAGAAGCTCACAGATGCTTTGGTCTGAATCTCAGTCCAACGGGATGGACACATGCTGAATGGACAGACAATGGCTGGCCATGGGCCTTCAAGATCAGCCTCCGCTGACTGTTCAGTACTCTTCCAGTAGCAAATGTTTGTCACTTGTCACTTGTCTTCCCACTGTTCATCGATTTGCTCGAGCGGGTGCCAGTAACGTCCCCCTTCGTTGGGAATGAGGTCCAATATTGTTACTGTTTTGGGCATATCGAATGCACCATGGGAAGCTTGCCAGGCCCCTGCCGTGGCTCTTGTTGCATATTTATCACAAGTACCACACACTGTGCCGAGCACATTAGCTGTATGAGTGGGTGCAATTATCTCCAGAATCCCGGGAGGAGATGGATACCCGGTCACACAGCTAGCTGGAGACAGAGTGGGCAACTGGAATGCAACCCTTTCTCCCACTCCAGGCCCCCAGCTCAGGCTGCCACTCAGACCCCATTGTTTTTCCTAGCCTGCTTTCTTTCTTGGCCCCCCTTTTTTTCTTTTTGGGTCCGACCCGGCGATGCTCAGGGGTTACTCCTGGCTCTCCACTCAGGATTTACTCCTGGCGGTGCTCGGCAGACCATATGGGATGCCGGGATTGAACCCAAGTCAGCCGCGTGCAAGGCAAATGCCCTCCTCGCTGTGCTCTCGCTCCGCCTCATCAGGCCCCATTGTTGTCCTCATCACTGCCACACTGGCCTTGCTTCAGCCTAGGCTTTGCCTTTTCCTCCATGTCTGAATGCAAGAGGTGGCTTGCCTGCCTCTCCACCGTCTTCTCCCTCAGCCCAGTGCCCTGCAGAGCTGATCTGTATGAACTACAGAGGCTCCTGGTCCTCTAGCTTAATGCTTAGGGGAACTCAATAATTGATAAGAGAAAATAAGAACCCAAATTACAGGATGTCTACTCTGGTTGGAAATGCTGGAGATTAGAGGTGACTACAAGAGTATGCCACCACATGGCAGAGCCTGGCAAGCTACTGTATCACTGTATCACTGTCTTCCCGTTCATCATCGATTTGCTTGAGCGGGCCCCAGTAACATCTCCATATGTCCTGTCTCATGCTAGTAGAGTCCAAGGTATCTGCTTGCTCCAGGAACAAAAGAGCCTCAATCCATTCCGGAATGAGGTCTATAATTGTTACTGGTATTTGGCATATATATCAAATACAGCACGGGTAGCTTGCCAGGCTCTGCCGTGCAGGTAGCATATTCTGGTAGGCATCTCTAAGTCCAGCATTTATTGATGAACTGCGCGGTCGCTGATAGGCTGGTCTGTTGGGTGGAGGTCTGACGAGAGAGAAGTCCAGATGTGGAAAATGGAGGCCCTCATGGAGTGGGGGGTTGTCTGGCTTGTTGCGAGGCTCTGCTGGGGTGGTGGGCCAGCGCTAGAACCCACCATCCCTCCTGGGCACCTCGTGAGTGGCTGGTCAAGGGGAGAGCCAGTAGCAGCTCTGCCCCCATGTCTGCCCCATGTCTCGCAAGCTACCCGGGTCGTGTTTGATATACCAAATACCAGTAACAATTATAGACCTCATTCTCATGACCTGATGGAATGCTTTGAGGCTATTTATGTTCCTGGAGCAAGCAGATGCCCTTGGGCTCTACTAGCATGAGACAAGACACATGGAGATGTTACTGGTGCCCGCTCGAGCAAATCAATGATGAACAGGAAGACAGTGATACAGTGATACTACTCATGGTTCCCTTCCTCTGCGACAATATAACCTACCTGAACTTAAAGTTATATTTCTTCTCCTTTCACATGAATGTTTCTGGTGTTCAATCCCTGCTTCCTCACAGCACTGAGCTGTGGTTTGCAATGCTCAGCATGTACCTCCCTAAACAGTGTACACATTAAACCCAACTTCAATGAGCCTCATCCAAGCCTGCCTTCACTTTCTTGCTGGGGCCTCAACTGTGAATATACTTTGTAAACACAGCCCCTTCAGTCTCAGCTCCTGCCCTTCATAGGAAGCTGAGCCATTCATGTGCAAAGTGCTTATCACAGTTTCCTATGCATGGCCATAGCCCATTAATGCTTGGTGGGTTATTATTGTTTATCACCCTTCAATTTATGAATTTATTCCTATCTACTATTCACTCTTCCTCACTTCCACTCACTGTACTGGATTGAACAGTATCCTGGAAAATATACACCCAACCAGAACTTCAGAATGGGACCTCCTTTTAGAATCTTCCAGGAATCTTGCAGGATGTGAGTTGAGTTGAAATGAGATCCTATCACATGCCAGTGGACCCTAATCTGTTGGTAGATGTACTTATAAGAAGAGAACGATGCAGAGACACATGTAGAGAGTGAACACAGCCACGTTAAAATGGGTAGAAACTGGTACCATTGCATGGCACTGACAACCATCAGAAGCAAGGGTGAAGCAAGGAAAGATGTAATCTTGAAACCTTCAGAGAGAACATAACCCTGCCAACACCATGATTTCAAACAGACCTACAAGCTCTTCCAGAAAATGAATTTCTCTCGTGTTATGATTCTGTGTGTCATATCTGGCCATGCCAGCCTGAGGAAACTAACATGCCTTTCAAATCCACCTTTATGCCATCCTTTCCTTAAGCTCCCACCATGAGGCACACTTGTTTGCCTTCATGTCTTTGCATGCTTGGTCTTGGCCACTCAGCAGCCTACTCTTCTCTAGTCTCCGTTCAACCATCTATTCCTGCCTGCTGATTTCTTCCCTTAGGGCTTCCTCATGGCTGACTCTCTGCTACAGCTCGGGAAAACCCTTCCTCCAAGCTGCACAATACCTGACTTTGTGCCCTCAATGCAACCAATCACACTGCACAAGCCTCATGGGACTGACTATTCTTAGACTGAGATTTGGGAAAACAGGATGACTCTCCAGTCTCTCTTTCTCTCTCTCTCTTTCTTTCTCTATCTGTCTCTCTCTGTCTCTCTGTCTCTCTCTCTCTCTGCTGCATTCTATGGGACTGAGTGGTACATCGAAATGTTCGCCAACACAACAGAGCACTTACTACATGCTCAACCCACGTGCTTCATTTATTTCACCCATCTCATTTCATTCTCTGTGCCACCCTAGGAGGTAGGGCCTATTCATTTCCCCATTTTACAGTTGACCACGCTGGAAATCCAGGGGCTGAGACAGTCCATGGCCCAGCTGCATTATTCTTGGCATTTTTCCAGGTGTACTTTGCAATTCTACCAGCAAAGCCCGCCACATGATTTTGGTTTCCAAGTGCAAATCCATCTTTGCCTTAAACTCATTTATGCCGCCTGCTCCCACTATATCACCCACGCTTGACTGTTGCGTGCTGCAATAACTCTCTGCCAGCCTCCGAACAGTTTTCTCAGTAATCAAGGAGGCTCAATTGATTCAAAGTGTTAATATTTGCTCACCACTGAGACCATCCAGAGGCCTCATCATTCATAGCAATGCCACCCGCTGGAGCTTCAGAAATGCAGGATATGGAACAACTGGCCGCTGCATGAGTTGATGATGGGAGGGAGCCCCTGGGTTTTGTGGATACGCAAAATCTCATCAGGTAAAGATGGGCCCCCTCTCTTGTCACTAACCTGAGCTTTCTGGCATACAGATGAGACATGGTTGCAAGTAACATAAATGGAAATTGGATACCGGCGCTTGCTGTAGAATCCTGCAGCTCCTGATTCCTCATGCATTCAGCTGCCATGTATTCAATATGCTGTGTGTCAAGTCTTCCACTAGATGCTATGAACACACTCCAAGCACCAGGAAGACATCATCCGGGACATGTCCCTGTCTTAGAGGAGGCCCACATCTGAGCCCAGTGGCCACCTGCTCTATCTCAGCAACGTTAAGGCAACAGAACTGATACTTAGGAAAGAGAGATGCTGACGGAGGCCATGTGCTGGGTGGGGACACCCCACTTGCTGTCCAAACACAGCCTTTCTTCCCTGCCCTCCTGTACTCTGTCCTGCCAGAAACAATGACTGGTTCTTCTTCCTGCTTACCTGGAAGAAGTCCATTTATCTGACCATAGACATTGGGGTCAGGCTGCCCAGGACAAGTCTAACTCTCTCATCTGGGCTAGGTGGTCATGTTTTCACATGTCCATAAAATGATGCAATGGAAGTGACAGCTTCGCAGAGTCATTAAGGCAATGGAATTAACAAGTAAAGCATTTGATACCAAGCCTGGCATAGCCATCACCCCAGGGGCATTAGTCAATTCCATTATTAATGCTGTTTTCATCTGATTGATGCTGGTTATATCCACAACAGTGCTATTGTCCATCTGACCATCTCCTTTTACTCATATGCATTGAACAAATTATTTAATAAATAAGTACCCATCAGGCATGAGGTCCTATAAGAGGAATTGTGAGGGGTTCCAGGTCAAGGAAGGTATAGCACTTGCCTATTAGGAGCACCAGTCCAACAGGCAGTGATGTGGGAAAGAATTCGTCCCAGCCCAGTGTCCTAACTGAGGTCCTCTTGCATCATCTCATGAAACTAGTGGAACAGGTACTCATCATGATGATGCCCATTTCCCGGGGAGTCATGGCTTCTCAGTGGCTGGGAAGGATCCAATCCCAGGCCACCTGGCTGCAGAGCTCACATGCAAAGCCTTGAGCCTGCAGCCTGCTTCCAGGTGTGAGAGGAGAACTGCGCAGGAAGCCTAGAGGCTGCACAATGTGAGGAAACCGGAAAGGATTTTTATGCAGCTTGAAGCAGGGTAGAACACAGCCATCTCCCACCAGAGTAGAACGCAAGTGGAGAGAGGCAGTTGGGGACAAGACTCTAGGAGAAAAAGCAGGGGGAGAAGGGAAGCCAGGGGGGAGCCAGGTTCAGGAGTCGGCTTTTCCTGTAGCCAGTAAGGACACAAAGGGGAGAAGACTGGCTGGATGTGGAATTTCAGCAAAGCAGCAAGTCCCCAGGGGAGAGAGTTCTCTCTGCAGCTTCTCCTGGCCGCCAGCCACTGGCAGGGTGACCACAGAGGCCATCAAGCCTGCTGCCTCTCTGGCATATGGTCCATGGGGAGAAGCAGCAGAGACTTCTGCAAACAGGGCAGAGATGGAAGAGAACATGGTTGTTAGAGAAAATAAAGCATGGGATAGAGCCTCGTGGCTCTTTGAGGACGAGCTGCTGCAACTAAGTCTGTTGAATCAGGGAGATAACACAGCAGGTAGCACACTTGCCTTGCATACGATCCACCCAGGTTAGACCTCCTAGAACCACATATGCATCCCCAAGTCCTGCCTGAGTGTAGAGCCAGGAGTAAGCCCTGAGCACTGCTGGGTGTGACTCCCAACAAAACAAATTTAGTTAAGAAAACAATGTCTGCTGAGATAACTAAGAAAACCGGCATGCTACCTTGTCCTGAGAGGGGTAAACCTTGACAATGGCTGCAAATTAACCTCCTCGTGGAAAATAGAAACAGTGCAGGATGTGATCAGGGAGACCCTCCCAGCACTGAGCCACTCAGAGACCCTGCAGTGTGCACAGACCTGGGTGCCCATCTGTAAAGTGGGTCTGTTCTTAGCAAGCCCATGGAGAGCAGAGTCAGCTGGCTGAACAGGCCCAGAGCAGGTCAAGTTGGACTCTAACTAGGGTGCATGATTCAACCCAAGCAAGTTAACCTCTCCACAGCTACAAAGTGGAAGAGACGAGGCTGACCTCCATGACCTGAGCTCTGTTCTCCTTTCATATGAGCTACATCCCGTGCCAAGGCATGGCACCCATATAGGCACATGGAAAAGCTTTCCAAAGTCACCCAGTCTTCCAGAGGAGGCCCAAATTCTTTTCTTCCAGAGCAGGAACAGATTTCCAGAAAGTCCCACTTAAATCCCTCCCCTTTATTCTTCAACTCTTGCAGTGAAAGTCTGGGGATTTGGGCCAAGAGTCAGAAGCCAAACAGTCAGACATGGAGATGGGGGATGGGAGAGCGCCACAGGGCCATGCTGTGCACAGGATTTGCAAGCGGATATGCAGACTATTTGCTGGGGCCGGCTCCTCTCACCGTAATTAATGAACACACAAGCCACAATCTGTCTGAGAAATGTGGAAAACGTTACTTGTGTAGGAAGGGTGCCGCGTGCTGTCCCCCAGATCTGGAAGCTACTTCCTCAGACTGCTAGGCTGGGAGTCACCATGGAGACCACATTTGAGAAATAGCACTGACACTGATATCCTGTTCAGATCTCCTCCAGGAAGTGACTGGGCAGAGTGTTGGCTGTGTGGCTGGCACACGCCCCATGGTGGGTCTTATAGGGCAGGAAAGGAAGAAATGTCAGGACTAACCTGCCTTCACCTACACTTCAGTGCATGGGCCTCGGTACCACAGGGGCCTCGGTGCTGACACTCATGAGTGGCTTCACATGGATGCTGCTGGTACCACTGCAAGCCTTACTCAGTGCTGGCTGGGAGCCAGGCACTTGCTAACAAAGCAATTTGAATTCATTCTCTCTCAGACTTATTCCCCCCCACACCCTATGAATGAATTGGCCATTGATTGCCAAGAAGTAAGCTTTTTGCTCTGGGCCATACACACCTAAGGCCACATGTGGAAGGTCTCAGCAGAGAAGAGCTAGAGTAAGACCACTCAGAGAGGGTGAGAGTCAGGATTTGAGCCCAAGACAGTCAGCTCCCAATGCCCAATGAAATGTTGATATTATTTTTTAATTATTTATTATTATTTATTATTGTTTTAAATTTCATTTTGTGACTGTGAGATATACAATTGCAAAGCTGTTCAAGATTGGGTTTCAGTCATACAGTGTTCCAGCACCCATCCCTCCACCAGTGCACATTTCCCACCACCAATCTCCAGATTCCCTCTCCTCTCGCCTCCCCCAGCTTGCCTCTTTGGCAGGCACTTTTCCTCTTCTCTCTCTCTCTTTCTTTCTCTTTCTCTCTCCCTTCTCTTATACATTGTGGCTTGCAATACATACATTTAGGAGTTATCATATAAATCCTTTTGTCTACGTTCAATGCTCAGTTTGAGTCTGGCATTATCATTTCCAGCAATTATTAGCACAGTAATGACCATCATATCCATTGGCCTGATACTTGGACAGTCCCTTGGAGGAGGACATAAACCATGTTTAGGAAAAGGAGCTGGGAGTAGGGAAGTAAGCAATAAACAAATGCGACTTGTGATACACTCGTATGTGATCTATGGAAAACACAGAGAGCAGAGACATGCAGGGGAGAGCAGGGTTGGGGCTCCCTTCCAGCTCCCGAGGCAGCAGTGGGTTAGAAGTACGTGCTGGTGGTTTCCTCTGGGGCTGGCTCCCAGACAGAGGAGAGGTTTGGTATTTGTTAGATGCCCACAATGTTAGGGAGGGAGGAAGCAGGAGCCAGGGAGATGTCCAGTGCCACACAATGGCCAGGGGCATATTTGGCCGACCTCCATTAGTCCTGGAGCTGAGATTAACCTGTAAAGCCATTCAGGTTAGCCTGAGATGACCGAGATGGCCTAAAGTCTGTTTCTCCATGTCCATAAGCCCCTGGCTAAGCATGGCCAGGAAGGGTCTGCCATGAGGCAAGCAGCTCTATGCAACAACCTTGCCTAGAAGCTGTGTGGCCATATAACCCCAACAGTAGGGTCAACACAGTCCTTTGGGAACAGAGGCTAAGGTGGTCTCAACCCATATCTACATGTGGTATGACTTGTATCACTTGTCTTCCTGTTGTTCATCTATTTCCTCGAGCAGGCACCAGTAACATCTCCATATGTCCTGTCAGATGCTAGTGTACCCCAAGGGCATCTGCTCACTCCAGGAACATTAAGAGCCTCAAATTATTCATTCAGGTCATGAGAATAAGGTCTTTTCTCATGAGGTCACGTGCTGCCACACGTGGTATAAGGAAGGAATTTTTTCTGAGGCTAGTCCTTGAACAAGATGGAAGATAAGGACCCAAAGCCTCCTCAAGTGTAATGGTCTCCAGTAGAGGAGGAAAGGCAGAGGGACACAGAAGCTGCAGAAAATTCCATGGTAACTGAAACCCACTGCTGGGGTACTCTTAGACTGGGCAAGCAGTTGGCATGCCCTCTGGTGTCCAACCTTTCATGCTGATTTGTATAGGTAGATTTTTTTAAATATTGTAGTATACCATTTCACCAAATGCGTGATACCATTTCACCAAAACTCTTCAGCGCCACCCTCGAGAACATCACGCAACAATTAGAATGGGAAGGAATGGGAGTGAAGTTAGATGGTCGGCAACTACACCACCTCCGCTTTGCTGATTACATAGTTCTAATAACAGCAAACATTAGCCAAACGGCTCAAATGCTGGCTGATTTCGACCGAGAATGTGGAAAGATAGGTCTACAGCTGAATCTAAAGAAAACCATGTTTATGAAAAATGAACTCGTTCCAGAGGCCCCATTCACTTTCAATGGAACAAACATCTCTGAATGCAGCAGTTATGTGTACCTAGGTCGAGAAATCAACATAATGAATGACCTAAAGCCTGAGCTGCGCCAGGAGGAAGAGAGCGGCATGGTATGCCTTCAAAGGCATTGAAGAAATAGCTAAAAGGGACGAAGAACCTCCGGCTCTCGGGCACATCTCTTTGACTCCACCGTTCTCCCTGCATTAACATATGCCTCAGAGACCTGGGCCCTACGAAAGCAGGATGAGAATGCTATTCGGGTCTCCCAGAGAGGAATCGAAAGAGCTATGCTTGGAATATCATGCCTCACTCAAGAGAGAGAAGGAATCCAGAGTTCTGACCTCTGTCACTACTCCAGAATCAAGGATGCTGTCTCGTTTGCCAAGGCATCGAAAATCAGATGGGCTGGACATGTAATGTGATTTGGAGACAACCGCTGGACTAGAGCCGTTACCGATTGGATCCCAAAGGATGTCAAAAGATCACGTGGCTGCCCACCTACAAGATGGTCAGGAGCCTGACCCTGAAGGAACAGTTTGAGGCTCTTCATATTCCTGAATAAACCAGATGCCATTGGGCTACATTGGCACGTGATAGGGTCCAATGGAAATGTTACTGGTGCCCGCTCGAGCAAATTGATGAATAACGGGATTCAAGTGATCAAGTAACTATACCACCATGAGATAGACAATCACAAGATGTTCATGTTTGAGTTTCAGTCATACAGCATTTCAGCACTCATCCCTCCATCCATACCCATTTCCTACTACCAATGTCCCCACTTCCCCCCCCCTTCTCCCTGCCCGCCTCCATGGCAGGTTCTTTATCTCTCTCTCTCTCTCTCTCTCTCTCTCTCTCTCTCTCTCTCTCGGGCAGACATGTGCTGGTATATCTCAAACAGTAAGCTGAGCCAGCACTGAGCAGTCCTCCAAGAGATGGTACTCAATAAAGGTACAGCTGGCTCTTGAATACCATTGCTTCATTTCACTTTATTTCATTGGTGAGAATAAGAGGAAGGAAGGAAGGAAGGAAGGAAGGAAGGAAGGAAGGAAGGAAGGAAGGAAGGAAGGAAGGAAGGAAGGAAGGAAGGAAGGAAGGAAGGAAGGAAGGAAGGGAAGGAAGGAAGGAAGGGAAAGAGAGAAATAGAGAAAGAAAGAGAGAAAGAAAGAAAGAAAGAAAGAAAGAAAGAAAGAAAGAAAGAAAGAAAGAAAGAAAAGAAAAGAAAGAAAGAAAGAAAGAAAGAAAGAAAGAAAGAAAGAAAGAAAGAAAGAAAGAAAGAAAGAAAAGAAAGAAAGAAAGAAAGAAAGAAAGAAAGAGCAAGAAAGAAAGAAGGAAAGAAAGAAAGCAAGAAAGGAAGGAAGGAAGGAAGGAAGGAAGGTAGAAAAGAAAGAAAGAAAGAAAGGAAGGAAGGGAAGGAAGGAAGGAAAGGAAGGAAGGAAGGAAGGAAGGAAGGAAGGAAGGAAGGAAGGAAGGAAGGAAGGAAGGAAGGAAGGAAGGAAGGAAGGAAGGAAGGAAGGAAGGAAGGAAGGAAGGAAGGAAGGAAGGGAAGGAAGGAAGGAAAGAAAGAAAGAAAGAAAGAAAGAAAAAGAAAGAAAGAAAGAAAGAAAGAAAGAAAGAAAGAAAAGAAAGAAAGAAAGAAAGAAAGAAAGAAAGAAAGAAAGAAAGAAAGAAAGAGAAAGAAAATTAGAAATTCCTGGATGACCACTGTAGAATTTGGGTATTGGTGTCTTCCCACATTCTTAATATGCATACTAGTTACTTCAGCAAATCTCAGATAACCAGCAAGTGTATGTATGTTGTATAAGTAGTTCCATGATGGAAGGTTATTCTACCTGAGTGACTGCCTTGAGCCCCATGATAGAAGGTTGTTCTGTCTGAGTGACTGCCTTGAGTCTTAAGCTTCTGAGACAAGCTCTGTCTGCCCATGAACATGAATAAAAGAATAAGCACATATGAGACTTTAATATTAGAAGAGTGTTGGGTTTTGATCTAGACATTTGTTGATGTAGGAGAAGGAGAGCAGGTTTGGGTCAGATCTGGTGGTGCTTAGGTAATTCTCGTGACTCTTCTCAGAGATCACACCTGGCAATACTGGGAATCATAGGCAGTGCAGGGATTGAAGTGGGGATGATTATGTTCAAGAGCCTTAACCTTCATTTTATGTTTCTGGCCCCTGTTGATATTTTCATGACTGGAAATATAAGAAAGTATGTCCTACGTATATGATAAACCTTCAATAAAACTAGTTTTATGTTGTGTTTACCAGCACAGTGACTCCAGTGCAACAATGTGTGTATTATGCCATCCTGTGACTTCGTTAAATAAATCCTACCTTTTTTCAAAAAAAATTAAGTTTTGAAATTATCAATAAATGAATTTAAACTATAAGGCACTTTTCTTCTATTTCCCAACTAACTTAACAAACTATTGTACATATTTGGTGGTACAGTCTATTCAAAGTGACATCAAAGTGTGAGATGCAGGTGGTAGACAACAGCATTACCATGTTAAAAGTCGCGGTTTCTGAGAACGGATGACCATGTTAAATGTGAACTTACTGTACTTGGAGTATTTTAATAGTAACAGTATGCAAAAGTGGGGTAGAGTATGGAAAGAAGCCTCTATAGCCCAATCCTAGAAACAGATTCCAGCCATGCCACTCTCGTAGGTGGGTGATACCTCAACTGCCTCTTCTGTGACGTGGTGTCCTTTGTTCATGGACCCATGGGGATGATCAAAGGGGAAGCCAACAGAACAGATTCACTTTCTCTCAACAAAAGTCACAGACTATTATAATAAACAAAAATGAAAGAATGTACATTAGCTTAGTCTGAAGAAAGGCAGATGATAGCACAACTCAAAATTCAACATTTGAAGTAGGAACACCGAAAAGAAAGAAGCCTAAAAGACAAGATTTCTCCCTCTGAGACTCCAGCAGGAAGAACAAGGACCAAAGAGGGAACTTTCAATGTAGGCTGATCTTGCTTAGCAAATGAGACGTCACATAGATAGTAGGTGTCTCCTCTCTGGAAGTATATACAGCGAGATCGTTGCCAGAAGACAAACGTGACATAGATACAACTGAGTTGGAGGTTGTGGAAAAATCTTCATGGAAGGTCTGAAGTAGGTAGGTCTGAGCAGGTAGGATTCTCTCCTGCTCTCCAAAGTTATGCAGTAGCACTTTCTTTCTTTAATTCAGTTGCTCTCTCTTTCTCCGCTGCCCCTCCCCCCACATACACAAAAGGATAGCTCCATTCATCATTTGTCAAAAACATTTGCAAGACTTAAAAGATGACT
Source organism: Cryptotis parvus (assembly GCA_021461705.1). Taxonomy (NCBI): domain Eukaryota; kingdom Metazoa; phylum Chordata; class Mammalia; order Eulipotyphla; family Soricidae; genus Cryptotis; species Cryptotis parvus. Next base: position 161,172 of record JAJIBD010030930.1, read on the forward strand.
GCAGAGATTTCTAGAACATTTCAGAACTTCAAAAGTTCAAGACACTATAGGTTAAAAGCACCATAAATCTCTGACTCTTGGGTTCGATATTCTTCCAAACTGGATCATTCACCAGCAGAGTAAAGCCAGGGTGCTTCAATGTGTTGTCACCATCACTTTTGCTGAATAGTACAACAGGATTTCCTGGCTTTCCATCAGCCATGGCCCTGACTTCAGAGCACTGATTGGAAGAGTCCCTTTTGCCACATTAGCAGAACACCTGAAGACCTACTGTGGGAAGTTGTTCTGTCAGGCAATGGTGGGAGAAAGGCAGCAACATAGCAGCATGCTCTGTAATAATATTCTAATATCCTCCTACACCTGCATATAATTCATTTTCTCTTTCCACGTAGACTTTAAATTCCTAAAAGTAACTCTGATTATTCATAAAATATTTTATGTGCTTATTAATTTAGTCAACATGTATTTATTGAACACCTAATCTATTCATGTGTATTGTGTCTTGACTGTCTATTGGATCTTATATATGGTACTCAGAAAACTCTTTTAACTTTATAGTTGACTGAAACAGAAACTGAGATTTAGTGACTTGCTTCTAGCTTCCAAATGGGACACAATTGTCTAATAATATTATTTACTGGCTTAATAAATATAAATAATTATACCACCATTATTAGCATGAATAATGATAACTGTCCATCCATTGTCCTTTACCATTTTCCCCATTCCTAACTATTTACATACAACCAACCCTAAGTAGAGAGGACAGTTATCCCTGTTTCAAATATAAGTCAGATGGGCTCTTTAACAAGACCTTATTCATACTGACAGTCAAAGGAAAGAAAGGCTGTTGAGAAAATCACTAGATATTCTTAAATAACTTCCTAGTACCTAATATCAATGATTAGCTTATGTGACTCATCTAGTACTTCCTCTACTCTTTCCAAGAATCCAGTGAGATAAAGCACATTATCCCCAAAGCTTGGAGAACTTTGGGGATAATATTCATTGTCAGATACATGGTCTAAGGGTCAACGCAAAAACTCAAACCCACATCTTCCATTTCCAACACACACACACACACACACACACACACACACACACACACACTTCTTTCATTAACCCTCCACCCTGACCCGTGCCGCCAGAGCCAGCTGTAGAGAGATGGCAAGCTGCCATCTTGCCCAGAGTGTCCGTCCCCAGGAATCCTCTTCCCAGAATGCTTAGGGAAGTGTCAGGGAAAAAAACACGTGCTTTGCTGAGTACTAGGCCAGACGCTTAGGAACTGAACCTTCAGGGAGCTGACACAATTTCAGAGGCTTGCTGCCCTAATTACTTGCTCATTTATCAAGGCAGAGATTAAAATTGCATGGGGGGGAGTAGGGTATGCTTTTCCCTCTTGTGGGAAAAGCAGGTATAGCTTCAGGACTGATTTACAGGAAAGAACCCACCGAGCCAAAGTGGGGCGAGACCAGAGTTAGGTCAAGGCTGGATACAGATGTTTGAATTTGCCTTCTGCAGACATCAGTCTTAACCCAGAGAGCAAGAGGGTTGGAGAGCGATAGCCCAGCAGGTAGGGTGTTTGCTTTGCACATGGCCGGCCTGCACAGGCCTGGGTTCGATCCCTCAGCATTCCATAAGGTCCCCGAGCACCGCCAGGAGTAATTCCTGAGTGCAGAGCCGGGAGTAACCCCAGAGCGCCGCCGGGTGTGACCCAAAAAGCAAAATAAATAAATAAATAAATAAATAAATAAATAAATAAATAAATAATTACTCTGTTGCTGTAAAGTGAATGTGTTTGAGAAAAAAAGACACTGATGTGAAAGGAGTGAAAGTGAGGATACAAGATGGAACAAGGGGCTGTGAAGAGGCCAAATAGTAAGGAGGGGCCAGACTTGTCAGCCCTCACATGTCTGCAGACAGAGAAATGGGAAAGGAGCAAGAAGGAGAAAGTGCCATAGATGCACTAGGTGCACCACAGTCTGCCAAGTGCGACCAGCTGGCTGGCATTCTCAGCTCCTGAGAACAGAGAGTGCGGAGGCACATGTGTCCCTGTCAAGGAGAACATGGCACCTCCAGGAGAAGAGGGAAAGCTTGTGATCAGAAAGAAGTTTATTGAACTCAGGAGACTTGGGGAGGTCATCCACATGAAGTTGGTAATTGAAATCAAGAGCCTGGATGGAGCAGCTATGAGAGCTAATGAGAGGAGCTCTAGTGAGATGCTGTGGGTGCGTGGGGTACAGAACAGATCTTTAGCGTCATTAAGACAAACACCTACAAAGAGGTTTAGCAAGACTGGCTAGAAGAACATCAAGTCCACTCACTTGGGGAATTATTAAAAACAAAAAGAAATGAACTGCTGAACCAGCTAAGAGAGCAGTAGCTGCAATGTAATCTACATTATCCTGTGAAAACAGTGAAAATGGGAATTACCTGAAATCTGTGTGAAAAAGGACTAGGCTCTATCAAAGGGGAGAGCTGACTGAGCTCTTGACTCACTATAGAAGAAAGTGCAAGATCAGTGGCTGTGACTTCTCTCCTGGAACTGTGAGGAGAGACATGATAGAACAGGAAGCAGTCACTAGAAACCAGCAGCTCAAGTTAGTTTCTTTGAGTTGCTCACCTCCGTTTACACTCCCCATTGCCTCCTTCTGCCTCCCTATCTCCATTACCTCCAGTACTCTGTAGCTCTAACACATGCCTTCCATGCAGCTGGGAAGAACTTTTGGAGTGAAGCTTGGGCAACACAACCTAGCGAACCCTGCTATGCACTGATGTTTAACCAGCAGATAGTGCCAACCAGCTATGGAAAATATTCCTGAGTCAAATGAATGAATACGTAGGGGAAAACTGGTGACGTAGCACAAAGTATCTGCCTGCAAATGTCATCACGGGACAGACACTTCTCACTCTCCTTTATGTCCACAGTAGATGAGAAACTCATAGAAACCCTCTGGAACCATCAGAACTCCATGCTGGAAGGGGCCTAAAATATGATTTTCACTTTGCTGATTCATTCATTCAAAAATGTTTAATGAGCACTTATTATGCCTGAGCACTAGTCTAGGCATGAATAACACAACAAGGAACAAAACAAATCACAAATCCTTCCCACATGGAGCTGACAGTCCAGGGGAAACATGCAAAAAATGTTAAGACTAGAAGCATGTAAAAGATAATGTGTTACATCTGCCCCAGAGGGCAAGTTCAGTAGCTTGTTCATGGAAAAATTCATGTTCCTGTCTTATATCAAGATCCTGCTATTTATAGCACCGTCAGTTCTCATCTATAAAGGCGAAGAGTCTACTCCTTAGCAAAAATTAACCAGTCAGTATGGAGTTATAGGCAAGTTCCACTACCATCATTCCTCGCTAGTTGAAATTCACTTATAAATGAGAGTTAGCTTTCAGTATATTCAGGCTATCTGATATTCAACTAACTGATTGATATCCATGATTCATTGAATCCCAAACTGTAAAATCCTGGGACCACAGAGACAGCGCAGGGTCAAGGCACTTACCTTCCATACTGCTCAACCTGTTTCAATCCCTAGCACTGCACAGTCACTTAAGCATACTGGGTTTAGCAAAATAAAACAACAAGAATCAAAGCCAACAAAACAAAACATGGCAGACCCAAGGAGAGAAAACTAGTCCATGTGGATGGATACAGTTCAAGCCCGTATTAGTCAACATGTGTCCAATATTATATTCATATACAGTATGTTAGATGGTGAAGTATTCTCTAGAGAAAAATAGAGCAGGACATGGGACTGTAGGCAGCGAATGCCTCGGGTTACAATTTTAACTAGATTAATCATCACAAACTCTTTTTATAGAGGTCTTAATGAATGGTCTTTTTTAATCTACATTTGTTTGCATACCCATAAGTTAATTTGATCCTTATTAAAAAACAAGAAGGGCATATATCATCATCAGAGCTAATTTATTAAATATTTATGTTTGCCCAGCCATGGCACTGATTGGTTCACACTACTAGCTTATTCTATCTTCATGCCAATATGAAGGTAGGTACAGATTTTAAGTAATTAAAACACACATACAGGGAAGTAAAAACCCTTAGCTTCCAGAGCCTTCCTGATGATAGATGAACCGCTTAACTTTTCGAATCTCAAAGCCAACACCTAGCACATGAGATTGGAAGGTATATATGTCTGGAAAAGTGAGACTCAAGCCAGACATGTCTGTCTAGTTCCAAGCCTTTTTGTTTCTTTAATATTCTTATTTAATCACCATGAAGTCGCAAAGTTATTCTTTCTTGGGTTTCAGGCGTGCAATGTTTCAGCATTGATCCCTTCATCAGTGTCAACTTCCCTCCACTAATGCCCCCAACCCCATTTGCCTCCTACCCACCAGTCTGCTTCTATGAGAGGTGAGATCTTTTTTAAACGTAAGTTTTGCACTGTGGTTTACAGTAATACTGCTGACAGGGTTTCATACCTAACACTTACTGCCTTGCAGACCACCTCCTCCCAGTTAAACACTTTCTCCACCTTAGTCATTTGCCACTCTCTGTCCTATTCCCCAGTCCCTTAAGTGGCATGTTTCCTACTAAATACCAGTTCTATGCCCTTTGTTTCCATTGTCTTGGGCATTGGTTATTCCACCATTATGTTTCTTTATATCCTGCATATGAGAGAGATCGTGCCCACCTCTCTCTCCCTCTGAATAACTTCACTCAGTAAGATTCTCCCCAGGTTCCTTCATGGAGCAGCAAATTGCATGACTTCATATTTTTATAATTGAATAATCCATTATGTCATTAAGTATAATATGCATCATAGTTTCCTTATCTAATCATCTATTCTTGGACACTTGGGTTGTTTCCACATTTTAGCAGATGCCTTGGGCTCTGCTAGCATGAGACAGGACATATGGAGATGTTACTGGGGCCCGCTCGAGCAAATTGATGATGAACGGGAAGACAGTAATACAGTAATAGCTAATGTGGATAGAGGAACAAATATCTTTCTCCATTTTTTGGACTGGAGGTCCTTGGGGTATATTCTAAGAAGTGGAGTTTCTGGGTCAAATGGAAGCTTTATACATATATAAATGTTCATATTGTCTTCCAGAAGGCTAGCCAGTCAACGTTCCCCAGGAGTAAATGAGCATCCCTTTTTCCCTGCATCCATACCAGAACTGGTTGCTCTTAATTTTTCGAATGTGTGCCAGTCGCTGTGGTGTGAGATATCTCATCATTGCTTTCAGTTTCATTCTCTGATGATTAGTGATGCAAATCATATTTTATGTGCCTTTTGGCCAGATTTATTTCTTCGTTGAGGAAGTTTCTGCTCATCTTTTCTCCCTATTTTTGAAGGGGTTCTATCAATGTCTTATATATCTTTGATATTAACCCCTTATCAGATAATTGGTGGGTTAATAATTTCTCCCAATCTATGGAATGTCTGTTTCCTTTGAGGTGAAGAATCTTCTTAAGTTAATGTTTACTTAATTTAATGCAAACAAGTGGGTATCCCATTTGTTTACTTCCACTATGCTATCATTTGCTTGCTCACTTTTGTTTCATCCTTGAAGATACCTTTATGCACTCATGGAGAATTTTGCCTACATTTTTCCTCTATGTATCTTATAGATTCATGTCTGATATCAAGATATTTATTCCATTTTTACTTGAATTTTGTGCATAGCATTAGAAAGAGGTCAGAGTTCATTTTTGTATGTAGCTGACTAATTTTTCCAACACTACTTGTCGAAGAGGCTTCTCTTGTTCCACTTCTTATTTTTTCTTCTTTATCAAAGATTAAAAAGCCAATCTCTCCCCATTATGTTCATCCGTAAATGAGAGTATACTACCGAGAGTATCCCACCTGCACGAGCCTGGCAAGCTACTTGTGTTGTATTTGATATGCCAAAAACCATTAACAATTATAGACCTCATTCCCATGACCTGAATAAATGGTTTGAGGCTCTTCGTGTTCCTGGAGCAAGCAGATGCCCTTGGGCTACACTAGCACAGGACAGGACATATGGTGATGTTACTGGTGCCCGCTCGAGCAAATCAATGAACAACGGGAAGACAAGTGATACAAGTTACAAGTGAAGTGATATCAAAGATTAATTTATCATATATCTGAGGGTCTGGCAGTGCTTGGGGCGTATGGGATACTGGGGAATCGAACCCAGTTCGGTCACATGCAAGGCCAGCGCCCTACCCACTGTACTATCACTCTGGCTCCCACCCTACAGCAAAGCCTATTTCAAGCCCAGGTATGCTTGAACCAAAGACACAGATACACGGGGCAGAGCTGCTACTGGCTCTATCCTGTGCTTGACTGATCATGAGGTGTCCGGGAGAGAAGGGGGATTCTAGCCCTGATCCACCATCCCAATAGAGCCTCACAAGAAGCCAGAGGAACCCCTGAGCTATGAGGGCAGCCATTTCAGATTCCACAGCTCATCAGAGCTCCACCCCATAGAAAAGCTGATCTCTCCCCATTGCGGTTCATCAGAACTGAGAGCATACTATCAAGAGTATCCTACCGGCCTGGGAGAGCTTGGCAAGCTATCAGTGTCATATTTGATATGCCAAAAACCAGTAACAATTATAGACCTCGTTCTCATGACCTGAACAAATGGTTTGAGGCTCTTCGTGTTCCTGGAGTGAGCAGATGTCCTTGGGCTACACTAGCATGTGACAGGACGTATGGAGATATTACTGCTGTCCGCTTGAGCAAATCGATGAACAACGGAAGACAAATGATACAAGTGATACAAGGATACTCGAGGGTCTAATGCAAGATATTCAATCCTATTCCGCGATCTGAGGGGCTGTCTATTTCAGTGTAATGCTGTTTTAATTACTACTGTTTTGTAGTGTATGTTGATGTAAGGGAACAGTGATGCCTCCCATCTGCTTCTGCCCAAAGATTGCTTTTAGCTGTTGAAAGGGGAGGTTACTTCTTCACATGAATTTCAGGAATATTTAATATATTTCTTTGAAAAATGTCATAGGTATCCAAATAGGGACTGCATTGAATCTGGACAATGTTTTGGGGGTGTATTGCCATTTAGATGGCATATATCCTCCCAATCTATGAGCAGGAGATGTGTTTTCCATTTCCTTGAGTCTTATTATAATTTCTTGAAGTTTTTTGTAGATCTTTTTTGTACAAGTCTTTCACCTTTTTTTTTAGTTAAGCTGATTCTAAGGCACTTGATTTTCTGAAGTACAATTGTGAATGGGATTTAAACAACAAGATTTAAAGTACAACTATCCTGAACTAATTTTCTGCATTGATGAAATTGCTAAGCATGAGTGATTATGGTAATGATAAAACTACAGCAATAATATGATCGTGCAAAATATCCCTGAATCAGGAGCCCCAGTTAGAAAGCTAGAAAAGAACTGAAGGCATTCTTTACAGTTCTCAGAGTCTGACTTTTCACCAGGGGTAAATCCAAATGGAAAGCAATAAAACAGTATTATAACATCCAATTCCTCAGGTTTTCTCTTATGTCCTTTCCTACCTCAGTTTCTTGTAAGCAAAAATTCATGTGTGTACCCACATGATCTAGCCCAGCTCTAGCAAGGACACTTTTACAGTGTACCTCTGGCAGAATATGATCCAGTGTTGGATGCACCAGACCTCATTTATTCAACACCCACACTATTAATGCAGTAGCTATTAGTATCTTATATATTCCCTAACGGAAATATTGAATCCCAGAAAGACCCTGGAACTTTCCCATCCTCATAACCACTAGGAGACATAACTGACATATCACTGGAGACTTTACTGTGTCAGAGTCCAGACCCCAGACTGCATCAAACTAGTTAAAGAACCCAAATCCCCCTATTTTTTGCCCATTGCCCTGCCTTCACATATCCTAAAACACCACCCTGTCTTATCCCCACAGTCCATATTCTCCCCTGATAAAATTCAGGCTTCCTCTCAAAACTCAGGTCAGTAGCTCCTTCCCTGGAAAGTTCCTCTGAATTCACCCATGTCCTATCTCCATAGTAAATCTTCCCTGACTCTTCTCTGGCTAATATAGCGTGGTTGGTTTTCTTTTCTTTTCACTTATATCAAAGCCCCTGAACAGATGCTTAAAATGTTCTATATTTGTCCTCTTCCAAGTCCTTCCCCAGACAATGTTGGGTAGAATACCTTACATTACCTTAAAATATCTTAAATATTGCATAAATGTTGGATGAGCATATAATTAAGGTTCTCTGTTAACTACACTAACTGTCTTAAAAGTTCAAGTCCTACCATGCATCCTTTCCTTAGTCTTTCCTTACAGAGCCAGAAATGCAACCTGGGAATTTCAAATTACAAGTAGAATCTGGGTTAGAGATAGGAAGGTTGCCTATCCCAAGTCAATGTCTCTCTGGGACATGTTCAAGAATACACACATAAGCAGTTTCATGGTACCATGTGATGTGTTACATTATCTGCAGTCAGACAGAGTGGGCAACTAACTTACAAGGGTATAATCAGAGGAAGTGCGGCAATCAGTTTATAAGTTGAAGAAACAGAAATGCTGCATTGTTCCCAAGAGAGCTGGAGGCTCAGAATCCCTGGGTATTTAGCCACAGCATGACCTCAATAACGTGAGTCTCACTCTGTTAAATATTTTTCATCATTACTTTTAGTGGTATTAACCAACCACAGACTCAAACCAAGCTCAACTTCTCAAATCCACTGGCAGGAGCCAATAGATTCCATGTTGCTTATGACTTTGGTTTGGGTTTTCTACTACTTGAAACAAAATACCTTTGCTAATTATTTTTATACATAACAAATTTCTCTCTCTCCTTCCTCGACCCCTCATGGTCAGTGGAGCACGGGGAGCACAATGGGGAGAGCTGGTAGCATCTTTTGCCCCGTGTATCTGTGTCTCTAGTTCAAGCAAACCTGGGCTTGAAATTGGTTTCTATGTAGGGCGGGTGTCTGACAAGCCAGGCTTGAGATTGGCTTTTTCTCTTGGTGGAGCTCTGACCAGCTGTGGAGTCTGGATGATGAAAAATGCCGCCAGCACGGTGAGGAGGTTCCCTCTGGATTCCTTCCGAGGCTCTATCGGGATGGCAGGCTCAGCTGGAAGTCATTCTCTGTCCCTGACTCCTCATGGTCAGTGAAGCACAGGGAGTGCAATGGGGAGAGCTGGTAGCATCTGTGCCCCCGTGTATCTGTGTCACAACACTACATTAAACCCCAGAAGCCACAGGAACAGAAAGGTTTAGGACCCTGAATGAACGGTTTGAGGCTCTTTGTATTCCTGGAGCAAGCAGATGCCATTGGGTTACACTGTCACATGACAGGGACAAATGTAAACGTTACTGGTGCCCACTCGAGCAAATCGACAAGTAACAGATGTCAAGGGATCAAGTGAATAAATTTCAGTGACATGAGAGGATGGATATGATGTGGGGGGGTAGTGACAAGGGGAAAACCAAAGCTGGAGGAGTCCCCAACATTCTGTTCAACGTTACTGATTATACCTCAGCCTTACTATGTGGTTATTGGGGACCTATTGACATTTTTTTTAAGCAGCAGGGAGCTGCTTCCAGAAATAGAACTATAAATCTTAGAAACACAACTCTACAGTGGGGCATATAGTTCAGCAGTAAAGTACATGTCTCACATGCAAGGCCCTCATTGAACCCTGGCAAAAAAAACACATTTATATTCAACACTTCTCTTAATTTTACAGGTTACTTTTCATAAGAATATTTCCAAAATTTCTAATACTTTCTACTAATAACCAAAAAAGAAACAAATTAAAAAGTAGGCCTTAAATTAAATAGAAAATAATTTTCTCAGAGAAGATTCCAGGGGAAAAAATGTTTTTCAGAAACAGATGGTATCTCAGAGCCTCAAGTCTGTTGGCTTATAACACCAAGATAGCGAACTTTATGCCAACAATTAAACTAGTCTTCCCAGTGAAATGGCAATCCCTCAATCACAAGGCTGTGAGTGCTACTGCCAGTACGAAGTGTTTAGATTCCCTCGGGGAAAATAAGAAGAAAACTTTGCTGCCGTGGTACCTAAAAAGGAAAGATTGTAGAGCAAGGAGATAAGGAAAGACAAGTAACACTTTCTCAACTGTTAGTCATGGCATGTAATATGCGAGGTGCGTGCCATTCACCAGCTCACTTTTTGCTCTGAAAAATAGGGATGCAGAGTCTAGCACATATGACCCTCAACCCCACACCCCCACATCATGGGTCACTGTACAGTTTCCAGGAGCACACCAGGAAGGTGGCAGGTTAATATTTCCATCCTCCACATTGTAGCTCAAACATCACCTCTTAGGTCCATTTTCCTTAACTCCTCCCTCTCTCTGCTTGACTTCTTATCTGGGATCCAGAAGTATCTACAGCGCTTCCAAACTGACTTAACATGCAGCTGTCTAGGAAACTGAGATTTAGTTCTGATGACTTCTGTTAGGACTTTGTGTTTATTCACTTGTATAGTTTAATGCCATTTGAGATGAACTGAGGAGGTAAAAGGAACTGGCATTTGTGCGACGATGTTCAGAAATAGCCGTGGTACCCTTATTGTTAGCACAGTAATGTACTTCTCAACACCTTTTAAAATGAGTGTAGTCACATGACTTATTTGGCTGAGGAAATTGTGAGCAGAAGCAATCTGTGTTACTTCCCAAAAATGGTTCAGAACTTGCACATGCTTGCCACACTGGCTCCCCTACATCAGAGACAGAGGAAGAAGGTCAAGACAAAGATTATCACCCTGAGTGAGAAAGAGAAGGAAGAGTTTCTTAGTGAGTAAGTAAGCTGACACATAGACATAGCAAAGATAGAACCTGAGTGGTATGAAGCTACTGTGATGTAGAGATAGTTTTCTGTTGCAGCATAAATTAATTTATCCAGCCCTAAGAACTATTTGCTATAATGGCACAATTGTGCCCTGGAAACCAAGGTTAGAAATGAGAATTCAAGAAGGCATGAGAAGCAGACCACGCCTCTACAGCTGCTGGATTTCTCTCTCTCCAGTGTACCTGAGTAAATCAGTCTCTTTTTCCCTCCCTCCATCTCTGTCTCTTTGTTTTTGTCTCTGTCTCTGTGTCTCTCTCTGTCTCTGTCCTTTGTTCTCTCTCTCTCTCTCTCTCTCTCTCTCTCTCTCTCTCTCTCTCTCTCTCTGAGACTCTGTTTCTCTTCCTGTGTCCTATTCTATTCAGGCGGGAAGTAAAAAGAACACCTGCCCCAAAGGTGTTGAGTATATCTGCCACATCAAACCCTCGGGAGCAAATGCCTAGTCTTCGCCTTCCTTTCCTCTCTGTTGTACTATTCTCCAATCTTCCTCTCTTCTCTCTCTTCTTTCTCTTTCTCACAGACACACCCATAACTGAATCTCATCAATCTCATTACCAAATTTCCAGGGGAATGTCTGATCAACTCGATTTAAAATCAACCATTTAACTATTTATGGTCATAGGAGGAAAGAGAAAGACTGTCAGTGGGGAGACTGCAAAGGTGGGATATGATGAATTGGACATAAAATAATAATGGCTAATACCTAGACAAAAACTTCCTTGGAATGGTTATGGTCAAAAAGCTCTAAGTCGGCAGAAGTCACCGGGCATTCCTGGAAACGGAGCTGGAGTACCCCTTCCTCTCTCTGACCCATTCCAGAGGCCTGGTGGTCCCGCCCATGAACTGCCTCCGGGCTCTCGGCCATGATGCAGAGACTCAGATGCAAGAGGGAGAGCTGCCATCTGGCTCTCCCTAGCTCAGCTGACCATGAGACTCCCAGGAGGCAAGATGGGTTTTGGGTGTTAGCTCATCACCTCTGTAGGGCCTCGGAAGCAGCTGGATGAGACTTGTTCACCATAATAGCCACTATTTTTGTGGTCTGGACCCGGTACATCAAACTAGTGGAACCAATCATGTTCTAGAATATATTACCATCTACAATGTGTAAGAAAGGAAAGCGAGAAGGAGAGAGAGAGAAAGAAAGAGAGAAAGGAGATAAAGAACCTGCCATGGAGGCAGGCTGGTAGAAAGTGGGGAGGTAGGGACATTGGTGATGGGAGATGGGCAGGGGTGGCGGAGTGGGTGTTGGAACACTGTAGAACCAAAATTCAAACATGAACATCTTGTAGTTGTATATCTAACAGTGGTATAATAAAATATTTTTTAAAAAGCTCTAAGTCTATTGACTCTCATAATCCGAAGGCCAACTCTATGCCACAGGTGCCAACACTGCAAGCCCTGTTTCTATGAAGGAGGAAATGGAGACTTGTAGGGGTTGGGGGGGACACACCAAAGGTCACAGCTAAGAAAAGGATGTTTGCTGCGAACCCAAGCATTGTCCCATGGGAGTTTCTGTGCATAACTTTTAATGTCATGCTGCCATTTACAGCATAAATCGCATCTGCTTGAAACACCTTCTCTCTCTAAGCTGAGCAGAAAGCTAAGATGAACATCCCTACTTGTAAGTGTTCTAATTAGAAATGGGCTCCGCTTTGCTGACCACTGTGCTAGATATGTCCCTGTGGAAATAACTGGCCATTAATGGTAGAGAAAGACCCTTGAGGAGCTAAAGGGTTTGGCCAAGGTTTTCATAACTAGAACACGACATTGTTGACTGAGACCCAAGTCTTCAGATTACAGCTCTGGCATCATTTCCAGTACAGCGGGGCAAGACTGCAGATGTCCAGAACCATGTATAAATCCTACTCTCCTGTCCCCGAATGCCTTCCACTGTCACTCTCACTCTGGTGCTGGATGATACAGCAATGACAAAGGTCCTGCCCTGCAGAGGAAGAAGGATGCCAAGTGCATGCCATCCCCGCGCTCACTTCTCAGCACCTGGCTGTCACAGTGTCATCTACTACCCTTGCCAAACCAGCAGCAGCCCAAAGCATGGAATTCAGAACTGGCAGGGACCTGAGATCTCTCTGGGCTTCAGTTTCCAGGTTGGGCTCCAATCCCAGCAGGATACTGGAGCAGGAAGTAGGGGCATGGGAGCAGGCCAGGTGGGTGGAACAGAAATGAGGTAGTGGGGAAGGTTGAAGCTTGTCCTAGAGGGAGGAATTCAGGGGATTTCTTCCTTTGTGTCACTGAATTTCCCAGCTCCCTCTTCTGAGTAAAATTCCTAAAACACTCCATCAAGATGAGTACTGATTGGCTCAGGCTCTGAGAGACAGAGGCTCAGGGACTCATCATCCTTGCTTAGACCTGGTGGCAGCCCTAACTTTACAGAGAAAACTAATGACTTTAATGACAATAACAAAGATGAGAAATACTATCTGAGCATCACATACCACAGATCAATCATGAATACACACACAAACAAATCCAATCCGTAGTTAAAGAGAAGATATAAGCCAATGGTTTGTCTAAGTTTGCTAAGTAAGTAAGCCCCAACCTAGGATTTGAGTTCACATCTGTCTGATTCCTTCCACTTACCCCAGCATAGTGCTATAGCATGACAAGTGGAAGGAATGATCCACTTGGACAGATGATCCATGACCAGTCCATTTCAAGGAATGGCCTTGAAATGGACCAAGTGGACACATTATTCCCTAGAGGAGCAGGAAAGAGGATAAGCCAAGGAAATAACGAGAACAAAGATGACAAAAATAGATAGCAATGAATAGGAGGAGGGAAATAGCAGGAGGGATATAGATACCCTGAGAACAAAGCTTGCACTGACAATCTTATGTCATCCCAACAGGTCTATAGGAGAGAGCAGTGGAGAGGGATTACAGGACCAGTGATTGCTATTCTGACCTTAGGTCCTAAAAATCAATAGTGTGCCAAGAGGCTGACTGACCAGTGGTCCTGCTATTTTTCAAACCCAACTGTTTTTCCATCAGAGGGAAAGGGAGAGGACAAATCAGCAGTTTCCACAGGCTATGGATGAAGCCTCCTGCTGAATCTTCAGCCTGCCCCTCCCTGTCCAAGGACTGTTTCCCTCTCAGTGGAGAGGGCGTCAAGAGCTGGCAACAATTATTTCCACATTCTAAAGCAAGCATCAATGAGCTCCAACACAACAATACTTGAGAATATGAGACTTCAAACCGGGAAACTTCATTTTTTTCCTTTAATGGTTCACTTTGATTTTCAGTGGTGCTCTTCTGGGAGACGAGCTGTTTACCACAGTCTGTGGACTTGCTTAGAAGCCCTAAGTAACAAGAGTAGGAGCAGAGGAGGAGAGCCCAATGAGCAAGAGCACTTACTCTTCCAGCATGAGATGTGCTGGAAGATTGGAACCCCACCTCCCACATGGGGTTTCAGGTCCCTCTGTACCTCATCTGTCCTAAAGACTCTAGGAACAAAACGTGAGAAACTTCCACCAAGCTTCAACCTTAATACCTGGGAGAAGTCCTTTAATACCTGGGAGAAGTCCTGCCTTGATTCCTTAAATCCTTTCTGTTTCTGAGGGTTTGGAAGCTCTTGGACTAATAGGCTCAGTGACGTGGAAGGACACACACAATATTGTTGCACCTCCGCACCATAACTATAAAATGGGTATATTCCACCTATGGGCCTTAGAGAGCCAATGTGAGCACCGAATAGGTTCACATGCAGGTAAAATCATAATCATGACAGAGTCTGGCATTTCAAAGAGAGGAAAGTAAATGAGTTTCTTTCCCTTGAAAGAAACTGGTTGTGCACCTCTTCAGCTCTGTCTTACACAGAACAGACAGAAGCCTCATGGGAAGGGAGATGAAGAGAGGGGGAAGAGCTCTTTGATTCTTTGAATGTCAAGGACATGCCTTCATGTGACTGAGGCTCCTCCATGCCCTGCTGTTATTTTTAATGTCCAACTGAGAGATTCCTGGGAAGAGCACTTTGTGCAGCATCCCCTAGAGGGCGTGATATTCACCTGGCTCACAGCATACAAACCAGGGTTCTGTTTCTGAGTCCCACCATACATATATGGGACTAGGTTCAGGAAGTTGGGGGATGTGGTTTGGGTGTGGGGGAGTCTGTCTCTCCATGAGTTTTTAGGAGAAGGGGAAATTTAATTTTTGGGAAATCTGATTCTGTGCTCAGAAGTGACCCCCGCTGGTGCTCAGGGGGTATGGTCTGTCTTCCCATTGTTTGATTTGCTCTAGTGGGCACTAGTAACATCTCCATGAGTCCTGTCACAAGCAAGTGTAACCCAAGGTCATCTGATTGCTCCAGGGACAGGAGGAGCCCGAAACCATTCTTCAGGTCATGGAACTGACATCCATAATTATTACTAGTTTTTGGCATAACAAGTAAATAAAACATGGGTAGCTTGCCAAGCTCTGCCATGTAGGTGGTATAGTCTCAGCAGAAGGCTCTCATCTCGAGCATTTACTGATGAAACTTAAAGGGGGAAGATCAGGTTTTCTCTTGGATGGAGCTCTGAGGGAACTATGGAGTCTGGATGTTGAGAATGACTGACTGCATGATGTGTGGTTTGCTCTGGCTTCTGTTATCCTACCATACCAGGGGCCGGTACCAGGGACCAAACCAAGGTCAGCCATTTGAAAGACAAGTGCTAATCCCTGTACTGGCTCTTGGCTTGGAGTCTATGTCTTGACATCACATTTCCTGCAAGGAGGAGATGGTCCAAGTCTGGTCTTCCAGAGAAGAAGTTATGGAAAAATAATTCACAGCTCAAAGGAGGGAGGACAAGCTGCTCATTCACAACCAGTTTCTCTTTGAATATCTACAACTCTAAGGAGGCAGGCAATAAACCAGTAAACCTTCACAAGATCCTGAGGAAGAGACTGAGACTCAGAGAAGCTACTAACTCCTCAAAAGTCACAGAGCAGGAGAGGGTTAGATGACCCTTCTGATGCTTGCACAAGATGTTGTCTTTCGAATCTCAAGACTCTGTCTCATTGCAGCTGTGCCTCTCAAACAGCCTCCTCTAGCACTCTCTGGGGAGCACCTTCCTGGGAGCACACTGGCTAAATCACATTCCCACTTCCACTTGCTCCCCTTGCTGTCCCATACTTTTCTTGGTAGGGTGTTATACTGCACATAATGTGATTTTATTTGCTGTCCATTGAAAGGTTCAATTCATCAGGGCCAGTCTATTCTACTATGTGCAGTGCACTTGAAACAGTCACTCCCAGGGCTGGAGATATAGTACAACATGTCAGGTGCTTGCCTTGCATGCAGCTAACCCAGATTCAATCCCTGGAGCCCTGCAGGAGTGATCCCTGAGCACAGAGCCAGGGAGTAAGCCCACAGCACTGCTGTGTGTGTCCTAAAATTAGCCACTGTCATATGATCAATTCTTGGATACTGTTGAATGACTGATGAGCAAATCAATGAATCCCATCCCATTACCTATTGCCCCTACTTCTCTGGAAGTTTCCACAACTGAAATTGTGGAAGAATCTGCTACTAAAGCACCCAGCACAGAAATTGGCCCAATAATTGCTCTAAAATGAAGGAACAAATAAGCGATGAGCACTGAGTGTTGAACTCTTCCCCTCGTCCCCTTTTCTTGGCTTTTCTTCTGGGGAAGTAGAGAGTTCACAGGAGAGGAGGAGGTGGGAGGTAGTAGGGATCAGGTATGACTTCATTGTGTCACTTGCCACTTGTCTTTCTGTTGTTCATCAATTTGCTCGAGCAGGCACCAGTAACATCTCCATACGTCCTGTCACATGCTAGTGTAGCCCAAGGGCATCTGTTTGCTCCTGGAACATGAAGAGCCTCAAACCATTCCTAGGTATGCCTTAGCCAGTGCTAAAGGGAGGGGTGATAATTCCTGCAGATAGGGGGTGTTGATTATATAAGGGGACACAGACCCCAATCCTGATGCATTCCTTAGTGAATTGCTCGGAGGAGACTGTGAAAGCATTTCTAGCAACTTTCACCTTCTGGCACTGAAGGACTATGCTCTCCCGTTCTCTCCCCTTTTACTTCCTTTCCCCTCCCTTCCCCCTTTTCCTCTTTTCTCCCCTTCCCTTTTTATTTTCCTCCATTAGTACATTTCTTTATTATATAGAAGTTGTTATAACATGAATTCTGATAATATTTTTTCTTTCTAGGTAAAGAGCCATGATTTACCAAGTTACTGATAACTGAGTTTTAGGCATATGTTCTAGCACCAATCTCACTGCCAGTGTCAACTTTCCTCCACCAGTGTTCCCATGCCCCCACCCCAGTCTAACCACTTAGATAGGCACATTATAAAGTTTAATGGATCTCATGTTTTCAGTGTTGTTGAATCTGTACAGTAAATATAGCCGTTACCACTCCCGACATTATTGGTATGCCCAAGGCCCCTGACCCGTTCCCCTGTTACTTCCCTTTTACAGCTTCTTCATTTCTTTTCTTTTTTTTGGGTGGGCGGGTCACAGCCAGAGATGCTCAGGGGTTACACTCCTGGCTCTGCACTCAGGAATTACTCCTGGCAATGCTCAGGGAACCATATGGGATGCCAAGAATTGAACCCAGGTTGGCTGTGTGTGAGGCGAATGCCCTGCCTACTGTAATACACTCTGGCCCCCTTCATTTCTGCCTCAATTTCTTTCCTTTTTTGTTCTTCTCCTCCAAGGTTAAGGGTGATCTAGGCATCCCTCCCATTCTCCTTTTTTTAAACAAAACTTTATGACTCCATCCAGATGCTATGGGTTTCTTTTCTTTCATTTTTCCTCTTTCTTTTTTTTTAGCCACAAAGGGTCTGTTCACTTCAGAGAGTGTGATAAACTCTTCTTCCTGTCTTGACAGAACATTTCTCCATCCAACGGAGAAAAAAATCAGCCCGGCTAGGTATGTACTCAGAATAACAGATGTGTTTTTCCAAGATTATGCCCCAGGGAGAGAAAAGAAAGGTTTTGCTGGATGCAGATGTCCTCAAAAGCAGCACGTTTATCCTGTAACCTTGCCAAGGCAACGCCTGCTGTTCTCAGTGCTCGACTGGAGTGAGAGAAAGCAGAGGGATGGGTGAAGAGAAAATTAACTTGAAGCTCCAAGGCAAAAACACGGATGGAAAGGGAAGACTCTTCATGTGGAAATTAATCATTAACACTGGCCGGGCCTCTCCTTCCTTACAGAGTTTGGTGGCAGGGGAATCTTGGAGACAGAGAGATAAAGCGGGAGGAATCAGGTGATGACTGTCCGCAGGACTTCCGGCAAGTCACTGAGTCTTTCTAACTAGGGACTTCTGGGAAAGCGAACACTGCCCCCCAAATGACTACTCATGCTGATAATGTTATGAAATCGTCAGCACTAAATATTCCCTGCTATGAAGGATTTCTACTCTGCCATCTTGGTTGATTCAGAAACTATCTGAGACCAAACCACAGCCAGCCACCAACTATTCTAAGCTAGCAGATGCATGCACAGAGACTCCAGTTCATGTCTGCTTGGCTCCAAAGTCTTTTCCCTGTCTCCCTTTTGTATGCCAAAGGCCCATCATGGAAATTGAAGTCCCCGGGTAGATTCAAAGGAAATCAAGCTAAATATCTAAAGCAGATAAGATGGTGGGGGCCATTCTGGAAAAAAGAGCCCTGCCGTAAAGTCTAGAGCTCTGAGTTCAAATCTCAGGTTTGAACACACAAGAGGTTGTGGTGACCACAACAACAATGTAGGAGACAATCAAGGCTCACACATACCTTTCTTCATCGGAGAACATTGAAATGGTAAATGCAAAGACTGAACCCATGAAAAAACTGGGCATCCAGTGGAAGGATACAGATTTGTAGGAAGTTTGATATCCTAGGATCGTGGCCTTTGTTCACCCACATGCTCAAAGGATCTGAGAATTAGCCTTAGTCACCAGTGGTGGGGCTCAGCTAACATTCGGGTCTCCTGTGTCCCTGTCACCCCACACTACCCGTGCTGTAGATCCCTTTCCCCCTGCTTTGCACTCTGATGTGGAATGCTTCTACCCAAAGCACATTGGTTCTGGGTAATCTATTTTTCTTTTAAATTCTCAGAATCACTTTTTTTAGCTATCTCTTCCTCAAATCATTCCTCTATAATCAAGTATGGACAGATGAAGGGTCATCTGTAGGTCTTTCACCAGTCTGCAAAAACCTCATCCCAGGAGCATTAACTACATATTAATTACATGGCTGAGGTTATGAAAACTAAGAACTTATTTTAAATGACAAAGATAAATGGAGGAGTCATGAATACAGAGGGAAACTACAGCATCCAGGATGACAGTCAGAGATCCTCTGGGGGAATGGAGGCAGAAGGAAGGGAAGGATTGGTAGCAGTCAGGGAGAGCTTCCTGAAGGAGATTTTTCTTTTTATTTATTATTTATTTATTCGTTTATTCACTCATTTATGTATTTATTTAACAATTACAAAAATGTTCATGTTTGGGTTTTGGTCACACAGTGTTCCAGCACCCATCCCCTCCACCAGTGACCATTTCCCAACAACAATGTCCCCAATTCCCTCCCCCCCCCCTAGCCTGCCTCCGTTGCAGGTTCTCCATCTCTTTTCTCTCTCTCTCTTTCTCTCTCTCTCTTCCCTCTCTTATGTTGTGCATTGCAATAGACTTTCGACAATTATTGGCACACTGTTCCCTGAAGGAGATTTTTTCAAAGCTAAAAAAGAAAAAGGTGAAAAGTATTGCAAACCTTTATTTGCAATGAAAGGAACCTGAATGTAAAGCTGGAAGGGGTGGAGCACGGCCCACTGAAAGGTCTGCTGAGTATGTGTGCAAAAGGAAAAGGACAGAGGGGAGGTAGGGAGGGCCACTCCACCCCCCCCACGGAGAGCCCAGGCAGGGAATGCAGCCCTCCACTCTGAGAGCTCGAAGGAGCAGGCAGCTGTGACCGATGGGACATGTCTTCAGCCTCGGAAGACGAGCTGTTCAGGGGTTGAAATCTATCTTCTCTCACCAAAACCAATCAAGTGGCGAGAGAGAAAATGAACCACGTCAAGAAAGCTCTCGATTGTGATTTTGGATAAGAGCCATTCTTGGGTGTCAATAAAAGAACATCAGCCGCAGCCTCCTTCTCCCCAGGCCCCCTAGTGGAGGTGACATGGTCTCACCTGTCTGTCCAGCTAGTTTGAGTGGGGCTGGGGGACCTCGAACACTGGTCACCCATTTCTGTGTCTCAGTTCTTATTCACAGAATAAGAAAGAACATATCAAACAACATATGCAGGAACGTCACTATGAGGCCACGTTTTCCTTTTCAGGAGTTTCCCTCACCCCTGCTCACTCTCCTCTTCTTCCTAGTCATCTCTCACCCACTTTATGAGGGCATGGACGTGGGGCTGCCATACGTGCTCCATTCCTCACCAGCAGCTTGGTCAGAGCTAAGTGGTACAA
The DNA here is from genome assembly GCA_021461705.1 of Cryptotis parvus. Classification (NCBI taxonomy): domain Eukaryota; kingdom Metazoa; phylum Chordata; class Mammalia; order Eulipotyphla; family Soricidae; genus Cryptotis; species Cryptotis parvus. Next base: position 181,413 of record JAJIBD010030930.1, read on the forward strand.
GAATGGAGAATCGGGGCGGAGCGATAGCACAGTGGGTAAGGGTATTTGCCTTGCATGCGGCCGACCCGGCCGATCCCCGGCATCCTATATGGTCCTCAAGCACCGCCAGGAGTAATTCCTGAGTGCAGAGCCAAGAATAACCCTGAGCATTGCTGGGTGTGACCCAAAAAGCAAAAAAAAAAAAAAAAAGAATGGGGAACCACACTGCAGGTTGAGTTCAGAGATAGAAAGTTCTAGAGTGAGGCGAAGCAGGGAACGCCAAGAGGTATCATTCATTCTACAGTAATGCAAAAGTCTCCTGCACTATACACCATGACAGGATTCTAGAATTTCATGGGGAGCCTTGGTAAAGAAAAGAGACAGAATCTTGTCTGATGATGTGAATGGACTAAAGGGTGCAAATCAAAGACAGAAAAATACAAAAGAGAGTTACAGGTAGGGTAATGACTCTGAAACAGAAAGAGGGGTGAGGGAGTGGGCGGCTACAACTATAAAGGAATACGGATAAAGGAATAAGGAGTGGGGCATGCAGGCTGCTCAGGGCACATGCCATACATGCATAATGCCCAAGTGTGGTGGCACCACACAGCTCCTGCCGTGCCCCAGCACCATGACCCCGCTGATCCCTGGACTACCCAGGAAAACAATAGCGCTTTGCTGGGAAGGAAGAATATTGAGCCAACGTGACTTCAGGAGTGAACTCTGGCTTCCTGAACACTGCTTGGGACTCCCTTACACACACACACACACACACACACACACACACACACACATAAGGAGTCAGAGTGGCTACTTGGGAAGTGACATCTGAGAAGATAGAAGCATAAAGGCAGAGAGCAGACATAAAGATTAAGGGCCAGCAGAACTGTGCAGGAGAGAGCAAGTTCTGGGGAGAACCATCAGCTTGTCATGCTGTCCCAACAGCAAGAAGCTGTTCAAGGCAAGAGAAAGGGGAACCAGGGGATGGTGAGACCCAGGAGTCCAAGGGGAGAAGTGGAGCCTCTGAATTGGAAGCTATTAGCTAGCTTTCTACTAACTGTGGGAAATGCTAACTCCTGACTAGAATTTAGCATTGAATGCACACAAAGGGATTTACATAAATAAGGGATTGAATGCACACAAAGGGATTCATAAATGTCTGTAGGGCAAGCCACAAAGTGTAAGAGGAGAGAGAGAGAGAGAGAGAGAGAGAGAGAGAGAGAGAGAGAGAGAGAAAGGAAGAATACCTGCTATAGAGGCAGGAGCTGGGGGAAGGGAAAGGGAATTTGGGGACATTGGTGATAGAGATAGAGATATTGGTAGTGGGAATAGGGCACTGGTGGAGGTACAGGTGCTAGAACAATGTATGACTGAACCCAATCATGAACATCTTGTAATTGTATACCACACGGTGGTATAATAAAAAACTAATAATGAAACGTTTGTTTATAAGTATTGTTTTTGTTTTTTTTTAAGTTTTAAAATTTCCATTACCTTGGACTGGAGCAATAGTACAGTGAGTAGGGCATTTGCCTTGCATACAGCCGACCAACGTTCAATCCTCAGTATCCCATAGGGTCCCCTGAGCACTGGCAGGAGTAATTCCTGAGCACAGAGCCAGGAGTAGCCCCTAAGCATTGCTGGTGTGACTCAAAAAGTCAAAGAAAAAAAATCCCTTCTATTTCCTCATCAACAAAATGGGAATATTTCCAACAGTCATTATCATAGAGATCCTTTCTCTGCCCCCCACTGCAACCCCTCACCCCGTTGTGGCAGGGTTCCCCCGCCCTTGTGTCTACAGTCTTTGGGTATTATTCTCATACTATGTTCAGAGCCTGGCAAACTACTCATGTTGTATTTGCTATGCCAACAAGCAGTAACAATTATAGATCTCATTCCCATGACCTGAACGAATGGTTTGAGGCTCTTTGTGTTCCTGGAGAGAGCAGATGCCCTTGGGCTACACTAGCGCATGACAGGACAAATGGAGATGTTACTGGTGCCCGCTGGAGCAAATCAATGAAGAATGGGAAGACAAGTGATACAGGTGATGTTTTTATTTTATATCCTGAAAATGAGTAAATAATTTTATATTTGTTCTTTTCCCTCGGAATCATTTTACATGGAGATTCAATTTTTAAAAAATTTCTACCTGTTCCTCATTGGATGGCCAAAGTTACTGTCAAAGTTAGTCATTATTGCAATGGCATCTTCACTGTAGAATCAGGGCTTGAGTTAAGAGGACGCTCAGGGCTCCTTCCTCTGTCTTTGTCTTCTCCAGAAACTGATATGGGAGTTTCTGGGAGCTCTGCTGCTTCCTCCCTCTGGTGAGGTCTCCTTTTGCTAAGGGGGAGCGAGAGAGCGCCTCTAGGGGCGCTTGCTGGGAAATGATCCTGTGTGAGAGGTCGATCGCCAATGAGCCACGTCCAGATGCAGAAGCATGGAGCGTTTGACTGCTGCCAGAGCCAAGTGATACTGATTTGTACACAGAAATGGGGGAGTTGGATGTACCCCGTCTTCAGAGGCGGTGGGGTCATGCGCAGCCATGCAACATCTGCGTTCTGGTTGTCAGAAACACCTGCGGCGCCCCACCAGCTACCAGGCTTCTGGGCAAGCCACTTCTGCCTTATTCCCTTCTCAGTAACAAGGAGAAACATTCCCCTCAGCAAGAGAGAAAAATGTATAGGTCTGTGTGTGGTGTAAAGAGAAATGCATATTTGTATAAGTAAATTGCATGAACCTGGGATCCTCACAGGAAGGGCAGAAAAAACTGATGCCCCTTTAGGGGGAAGAGGCTTGGCAAATCCCAACCACATAAAATCTGCTGGCAGCACAGAAAAAGCAGGTAGCACGGGGCATCCTGGGCCCTGACTGCACTGCCCCCTTCAAGCACAAATGGACAATCCACTGCTCCTCTGTGCACATCCCCAGTGTAGCACCAGGCTAGGGGAGGTGAGCATGGCATGCTCAGTCTCCTGACCTGATATTCAGAAGTCCCAGAAGACATCTCATTAGCGTAGACAAAGGTTTTCACTGTTAAGGCTCTAACTTACCTCTGAGCCTCCCCCTGGGGATTATCCCCACTATCCCACAGCCTTGGCCAATTCTCCTCTATTTTTTTCTTGGCCCCTGGAATTATTTCCAATCCCAAATAAGACCTATATTCCTATGTCTCTAGACTTTTGCCCCAGTTGTTCTTAAAGTTTGGAATTCTTTTCCTGTTGTTCTCTGGTCAACAAACCCCTCTTTTGCTCTTCAAACCCCAAGCAAGTATCTTCTCCTTAAAAGGTATTTTCAAAAATAAAAAAAGAAATTTTTAAGAAAAGGTATTTTTTCTCTTCTCTTACTTTGTGCTTCACTTGACTCTGTTATAGCATGTTCCAGCAGAACTTGACATTCTGTGCCATTCCCTCGTGTGAGGTCTTCGGGGTCTGGCTGTTAACATTGGCACTGTGCTATACCATTCTGCAGCGTGATGTCTTTCTGCAACTACTGTTAGGTTAGGTGATGTCACCATTCTATATCATGCCAGAGCGTTATGTCTCTGTGAAAATGACTGTTTAGTAAGTAAATCACAAACTTGGGAATTAATTACGCTGTCAACATTTAACACAATGGTCTCCTGGCCATAAGATCTTAGGCAAAAAACATTTAACTTCCAAACCCCAGGTCCTTCTAATATACCAATGAAATGATTGCAGGGGAACAATAATAATATGGTGGAGCATGAGACTGAGGCATAGAGTTCAATTTTAAGAGCACAGTTGGTACAGAGTAAAGCAAGCTAATAAAGTATCTCCAGCTCTATAATGGAGACTCAATATGTCCTGAGTTTATTACTCTAGGAATGTCCTTTTTAAAGGCAATTAAGATTTAAAGGAGTAGCACTTTAAGAGGGAAAATTTAACATAAATCAATTAATCTGAAACTAGAAATAAAGGATTTCTGTTCTGTGCTGGCTTGCAAATCTGTTGCTCCAGTCTTCATCTAGCCCCATAGGTGAATCTGTCACACATCAACTTTGTAAAACTGCTCTAAAGAGGGGAAGAACTTAAGCTGAGGGACACTCAGTCTGACTTTGGGGCTAAGTGAGTGGCAATCCCAACTGTTGGGAAAATTAGTTATAAATTAAGCACGGTTCCCAGACCAAAAATTAGAACCTAGAGGGGAGGACTTGAGGATCAGAGCTCCTGAAAGTTGAAACCCAGGACAGGAAAGGAAGCTTTCTCTGACAGTGAGTCCAATGGCATTTGTCACATGGAAATGTGGGAACAAGACGAGTTGAAGAAGGCACAGGGAAGAAGACCCAAATGACAACACTGACTGACAGTGACTTCATCAAGCTATTGGGTTTATCAAAACCGAGTTTATTCATTCTTTTTCTACATTTGTTCTGAGTTCACGACATTCACGACATTATTGAAAACTCAATAACTCAAAAATCGTGCTGAGTTATTGAAAACTCAGCATAAAGATGCTCAGCATAAAGATGCTCAGCATAAAGAAAACTCAGCATAAAGATAAACAGCAACATGAATAAAATGGAGCATACCTGCCTTCTCTGAGCTTTCATTCTACCAAGGAGGAAAACATTGAATTATGTTTACTTTGTTTCATCAACAATTTCCCCCATTGTTTTCTCAGCATGAATAGGGAAGTTGTTTTTCTGAATCAGTTTGCTTTGTTCCTAGACTGAGAAGATCAAAGGGGAAAGTTGGGTTCTTTCCACCCTTTTAAGCCATTTATAGCTGGGATGTTGAAATTGGGGATTCATCCCAGTTGAATTTTTGTGTTTCTTGCCTCTCCTTTGCTTCAACATGGGCAGAACTCTCCATGACTTTGAAGCTAAAGGCATCTTCAAAGATGAAACACCACTGACCAAGGATGTGAACGCAAAGATAAAAAAGTGGGACTACATGAAAGTAAAAACCTTCTGCACTTCAAAAGCAACAGTGACCAAGGTACAAAAGAGCTCACATATTTGGAAATATTATTTACCCAATTTTCATACAATAAAAGGTTAATATCCAAGATATTGAAGGCACTGATAGAAATTTACAGGAAAAAAAAACTTCCAACCCCATCACAAAATGGGGAGAAATGAACAGAAACTTTCATAAAGAAGGAATACGAATGGCTGAAACACATACAAATGCTCTTCATCACTAACCATGAGGAAGATGCAAATCAAAACAACCAAAAAGACTGGTCCATATCCAAATTAATAAGAACAACCAGTGCTGGTATGTATGCGGGGGACAGGCCCAGCTGTTTTGGAGAACAATATTAACATTCGGAAAAAAGCTAGAAGTTGAGCTTCCATCTGATCCAGGAACACTGCTTCTGGGAATATACCCTGGGGCTTAAAAACACACAACAGAAATGACATCTGTACTTCTATGTTTATATTAACAGTAGCCAGAATCTGGAAACAACCTGAGAGCCTGAGAACAGATGACTGGTTAAAGAAACTATGATACATCTATACAACGGAATACTACGCAGCTGTTAGGAAAAATGAAGTTATGAAATTTGCCTATAAATGGACATAGAGAGTATCATGCTAAGTGGACATAGAGAGTATCATGCTAAGTGAAATGAGTCAGAAGAAGAGGGACAGGCATAGAATGTTTGCACTCATTTATGGAATATTTAAAAAATCCATATTATGAGACTAAGGAAAGTAGAAACAAGGGCCAGGAAGAGTGGTTCACATTTGGAAGCCAGTCTCAAGTGCTGGGGAGAAGGCAGATGGGATAGAAAAAGGCACCACTATGACAAAGATAGTGGTAAATAATCACTCTGTATGAGGACTTCATGTTGAAAGTAGGTAAAGGAACAGGTAGCCTTTCAGTATCTGTATTGCAAATCAAAATGCCCAATGAGAGGGAGGGAGGGGGGGGGGAGGAGGAGGGAGGGAGGGAGGGAGGGAAGCAGGGAGGAGGAGGGAAAGGAAGGAAGGAAAAGAAAGGAAGGAAGGAAGGAAGGAAGGAAGGAAGGAAGGAAGGAAGGAAGGAAGGAAGGAAGGGAAGGAAGGAAGGAAGGAAGGAAGGAAGGAAGGAAAGGAAGGAAGGAAGGAAAGGAAGGAAGGAAGGAAGGAAGGAAGGAAGGAAGGAAGGAAGGAAGGAAGGAAGGAAGGAAGGAAGGAAGGAAGGAAGGAAGGAAGAAAGAAAGAAAGAAAGAAAGAAAGAAAGAAAGAAAGAAAGAAAAGAAAGAAAGAAAGAAAGAAAGAAAGAAAGAAAGAAAGAAAGAAGAAAGAAAGAAAGAAAGAAAGAAAGAAAGAAAGAAAGAAAGAAAGAAAGAAAGAAAGAAAGAAAGAAAGAAAGAAAGAAAGAAAAGAAAGAAAGAAAGAAAGAAAGAAAGAAAGAAAGAGAGAAAGAGAGAAAGAGAGAAAGAGAGAAAGAGAGAAAGAGAGAAAGAGAGAAAGAGAGAAAAGAGAGAAAGAGAGAAAGAGAGAAAGAGAGAAAGAGAGAAAGAGAGAAAAGAGAGAAAGAGAGAAAGAGAGAAAGAGAGAAAAAGAGAGCCTGCCCTACAGACAGTCTGGGAGGTGGGCAGATGGGATTACCTCAGGTGGATAAAGAGGCACACTGGATTTGGGGAAACAGGCACTGGTTGAGGGGTAGATGTTGGACATTATGTGACTGAAATCCTGTCATGAACAACCTTATGACTATTGCATGGTGATTTAATAAAATTTAAAAAATATTTTGACAGAAATACTTCATTTCTCTGTGAGACATTGAAAAAATAAGACATGGGATAGGGACATATTGCTGGGAGGAATTCAAGAGGAAGAGAAGGATTTCCATTCACTCATCTGCTGTGTGCAAGGCATGGGCTATTCCTCCAGGTTAGACCAAAACCAAACCAAAATCAACAAATCTTCTACATCTTCTGATGAATTCTCATGAACTGAATCCATGTAGGATTCTATTAACATCTTTCTCTTAACAGAACTTATTGGAAAATAGTCAGCAAGGAAAAGCTGAGTGTCCTCTTGATCTTAGTGTCAAAAATAGAATGTCTGAGATAGCCTTGCTAGGAGGTAAATGTGGTTCTGGAATTATGGTCTACCATATGGAATGAGAATTAAAATCAAATGTAGTTATTTAGTCCTTTCATATATTCATTCATTCAATAAATGACTCCAGAGCACCATCCATGCAGCACTGAAATAGAAATCAAATAGTCTACAGACACCACTGTGTCCCTCCAAAAGCAAAGGTGGAGGGACAGTCACAGGCATCAAGGGACAGTCACAGTCATCAAGGAACAGTGTAATACTACGGGACCAAAAAGGACCAAAAGACAAGTTAGCGTGTAGACTTCCCTGGAGGCGCAGTTTGCTCGTGGAAGGGAAGTCAGGGCAGGGGTAGTGAAGAGTAGTTAGGGAGAGTGTCTCAGGTAGAAGGAACATCATGGAATCTTGCATTTGAGGCTATATAAATAAGAATTCTTATTTATATAAGAATTATTCGCATAATTATTCAGAGACTTCTTATTCAGAGACTCGCAGACATGGGGCAGAGCTGCTACTGGCTCTTCCTTTGACCAGCCGCTCACGAGGCGCCCGGGAGGGATGGTGGGTTCTATCCCTGGCCCACCACCCTAGCAGAGCCTCGCAACAAGCCAGACGACCCCCCCCCACTCCATGAGGGCCTCCATTTTCCACATCCGGACTTCTCTCTCGTCAGACCTCCACCCAGCAGACCAGCCTATCAGCGCCCGGCTCATCGAGTTCCACCCTGCAGCAGTCTTTCTTAAATCCGGCTCAGGTGTGGCGGTCCAGAGACTCGCAGACATGGGGCAGAGCTGCTACTGGCTCTCCCTGTGACCAGCCGCTCACGAGGCACCCGGGAGGGACGGTGGGTTCTAGCCCTGGCCCACCATCCCAGCAGAGCCTCGCAACAAGCCAGACGACCCCCCCACTCCATGAGGGGCCTCCATTTTCCACATCCGGACTTCTCTTTCGTCAGACCTCCACCCAGCAGACCAGCCTATCAGCGGCCGCCGGTTCATCAATAAATGCTGGACTTAGAGATTTCTACAAGAGTATGCTACCTGCACAGCAGAGCCTGGCAAGATACCCGTGTTGTATTTGATATATATGCCAAATACCAGTAACAATTATAGACCTCATTCCGGAATGGATTGAGGCTCTTTATGTTCCTGGAGCATGCAGATGCCTTGGGCTCTACTAGCATGAGACAGGACATATGGAGATGTTACTGGGGCCCGCTCAAGGAAATCGATGATGAACGGGAAGACAGACAGACAGTGAAATAAGAATTCAGCAAACCAGCTACTGGATTCCTGCTCCATCATATCTGACATAGGTCGCCACTTTGAAGTCAAGATTTCAAAGTACAGAATTAAGGGAAGTTCAGATTGAGTACAGATTTAGGGGTGCTCACATCATTTCCTCCCCACCCCCATCCAGGGTAAAATACCATTCTCCAAGCAAAGAAGAGAAAGGGAAGAATTTTCTGATCCTGGTTTTGTCTTTTTCTTATTACATCTTTTTTTCCCACCAAATCTTAGCATCCAATTCTGCAAAAATGGAACCATAGCATCTGCCCTAGCAGACACCCATGGGATCATGTGAGTCCAGGACCGAGTCGGTTAAAAGCTGCCACCAACATGCCATCCTGCCACTACTATCGCTACTATTGCTACTATTATTGTCTTGCATACAGATTAAGGCTTTCAGTTAATGTCTTTGATTGCAAGTGTTTCTGGAAAGAGAGACAGATTAGAAGGACTGCCCCACAATAAAGTTTTCAATGTTCTCTATTAGGAATCATGAGCATTCTGACCTCGTAAAAAATAAAACAGTCTGAATTCTTTACATCCTGGCTGGGTTCCTAAGGGCAGCTAAAACGATATGAGAGAGAAAAGAGAAACGTTGTCATGAAGGCAGCAGCCTTAATTTCAGAGGTGAATGAGATGCAGAGCCCCAGTACCCAGCGGTAAACCTCTTAGTATTTATGAAACTGAAATTACACTATTCCAATAAAAGGGAGAATCAAAGATGGGCACACTTTCCATAATCACCTCTTGTGAGTCCTTCCTGGTTATCTGGGCTCAGTTTGCATGAAACCTTCCCCCCCACCCTAGCACCTCTTGTTCAAGGCCATCATCCACTGAGGGCAGACAGAAACTGTTTATTTAGCCAAATGAAAATTTACACTTAAATACAAAAGACCAGTGGTGTTTGGGTTGGAGAAACAATTACCTAGACTCCACATCACAGTTACAAATTGCATCAGCAGTAAAAAGCAAGTGTGTGTGTGTGGGGGGCGGGGGGGAGAGATTACACTGCGGTTGGCGGACATCAAAGGCAGCTAGCCTTGTTTCTTCATCTGCAGTTTGAACAATATTTCTCTTTGATCTTGACACCAAGAAGCAGCACGGGGGAGCTAGGGGAGGAGCGGATGTATAACAACACGCAACCCACTGATGCTGCATGGTTGAAATGCCACCTGGTCAGAAAAATACCATTTAAACAAGCAGCTGAAATCCAGAGAAGGAAATCAAGATGGAAGTAAGTCGTTCCATTATCCATACCAGTTCTCTATGGAGAGACAGCGAGACACATTAGAGGGACTACCCCTTCTAAAAAGGTATCGGGGGAACCCTAAAATAAGGAAGAAGAAGGGGTGTGGGGTAGCTGTGCCATTAGCCTAACCTGGCGTGAAGTGCAGTTTGGCTGCTGCTGTCTGTGGGATCTTAACTGCATCTCGTTTGCTCTGCGAGTCCTATCATTGCTCAATCCCTTTCATTCACCACTAGACTCTAACCCTAGGGGGGTAAATTTAGTCTTCAGAATTTTTGGACTCTAATGCATATGCATCTCCCCTTCTCTTGTTCTACTGCAAAATCATAACCTTTTTTTTTAAAAGACATCCAGTTGTGCCTGCAGCCCATATGCGCCAGTTCTTCCTTTTGACCCCTCAGGCTCACAATCAATCAATCTATCCACTACTCATGAAGAAGGACAAATCAATCAAGTGCAAAGTACCAGACTAAGCACTGGAAGGGCCACGCAGATTTCTCAGATACAGCCCAGCTAGGACTCAGGAGGACAGACAGGCTAGAAAGGAGGCATTTCACAGGTAGGGAGGGCACAGAGAAAGGAGAGCAGGGCATGAGTCAAGGAAGCCTTCTTGGAGGAGGTGACACTTATTCTGATGGGTGAGTAGAAATTTTCTATGTAAAAGACTTGGATAGTTTAGTGCTTGGTGTTAACCTTATTAACAACCCTTCCTCCCTCAACAGTGTTCTGTTTGAATGTCTCACAATATGCAATACCTGCTCCATAGTGTGATTTTTCTTGGGCTCCAGTCTGTAACAGCAGCTTCCATCCTGCTTCCCAGAAAGACCTATAAGCCTTCAGGCTCTGCTTTTGGAGTTACTAAGGTGAGACTGGAGAGAAGATGGTTCCAGGTCCCTTTTTCCACTGCTTCATCAGATGAAACTATTTTTGTGTATTTGGATCTTGCCTCCCAATGCAAGGGTCAGAGGATGTCGTACTGCTCAGGTTTTATGTGCTGGAGATTATCTGGACAACCCCAGCAGTGTTTGGGGGCCTCTTGGATTATACCCAGCAACGCCAAGAAAGCATTTGGTATCAGGGCTCAAACTGCATGCCATAACCCCCTTACAATCTCTCAGGTCCCTGTGAAAAAGAAGCTCTATTTTTAACTGATATAAAATAATTTTTACTTATTCATGTTTTCTTTTGACTTGAGTCTCTTTCCACCCAAAGGCACAGCCTCTAAGAGATGTTTGACAACTTCCGGTTCAGATTTCATCAGGGACTGCAACCTTGAGCTTCCGATCACCAAGCTCTCCTCACCTAACCCTGCCATGCAGTATTATACCCATTTAATAACAAACATTGCCTCTGCCCCAGGAATCCAGGGCAGCTCTTGTCTATATTATCACTATTACCAAAGCACCCCCATCCCCCTGCTGTGCCCCATTAAATAATAACGGTTAAGTCTGGTTTATGTACACATTGCATTTCCTCTTACAATGATTACCCTTGGGCTAGGCAGTATTAGCCCTAGTTCATTGATCCACAACATGCCCCAAGTCACAGAGATGGTAAATGACAGCCTCTGCTCCATCCAGATGACATCATGATCGGACATAACATATCGTCTCAAGCATGGCTTCCAACCTCAGCTTACCAGACAGTGTACATCGCATACACCAACTGAATTTTTGCCTTTTTTTTCAAACATGATTTTTTTGTATCCTTCTGCGAAATTCAAGTCCTGGGATTTTCATCTTAGTAACAAGTACCATTTTTCTAACTAATGACCCAAACTCAAAATTAATGACTTACATTACAGTCATCTCTTCCACCATAAGCAAGCAAGTGACCAAGTTGCATGGTCACCAACTATTGCCATACCTGTTCAGTTACTTTTGGCTTAAAACAGATTTTTTAAAGAACTAAAAAAGTAATTTGAACTCTTAGTGGCTTATTGTTTCATAACAAAGACGTGCAGAGGAGGACGCTTCCCGGGCTGGGTAATTAGGGACTATGTTCTTTCCTTCCCCACAGGGTTGGCTCCTCTCCTTCAGCTGACCTTCTCATAGATGCAAGAAACCACCAAAACTATTGTGACCATCTTTGCTCTGACACAACTGGAGGCAAAAGACATGAATGTTTCCTTCCCCATGTCTTCTGAAAGCAAGACGTTCCTTTGAAGCAACCGCTGACATGCTTCCTCTCATTAGCTACAAATGCATCGCCTGAATTCGTCCATCCCTGACACAGGGACAGAATAGGCAAGACTGAACAAATCAACAGTCACTTTGTGCACTGGGGAGGGTACTCACTGAAGTAAAAGGCTAAATTCCAGTTTTGCAAGTGGGTGATACACCGCCCCCTAACCCCAAGATGCTAAAATAATCCAAACTGGCTATTGAAATTGCCCTAGTTGCAAATGGGACATGGGGTGTGGGGGGACTTTCTCCTTGTTTGCTTAAAGAAGGCAGATTTCAAGGGGCACTGAGCAATTTCTTTTTCTGAAATGAGAGCAGAGGGGCTAAATCAGTTTGAGAACCTCTGGGCCTTAATAAAGAATAAGGATCCATGTAATAATCAGGTTTTTTAAAGTATTTCATTATACCACTGTGAGATATACAAATAAAAGATATACAATTAAAAAGTTCATATTTGGGTTTTGGTCGGTACAGTGCTCCAGCACCCGTCCCTCCACCAGTGCCCATCTCCCACCACCAACGTCCCGGTTCAGCAAGAAGTAGCAGGTTGGGGCATCAGTTTGGGCATCTGCCAAACATGCAATGCCCAATTCTTATATCTTTCCTCTTCAACCAAGTGTTTCATACACCCCTCACCCGGTAGCCATACAACAGGTTCTCTCCACTCCAACACTTCTCTCCTCTCCACAGGACTTCTAACCCAAGACCATGGTGCAGGCAAAGTGCCATGTGCTTGATCACATACATTGAGATCATTCTCTGCTTTGATAGTCCAGGGGCTCCACCAGAAGCAAATGCAGACAGGAGAATGTCAATCAGCAGAGGTAAGACTAGGACGCAAAGACAATGGAGCGTGCAACTAGGGAGAACGTAATGACAGAGGTCATAGAAAACTGGCAGCTTAAATAAAGGGTATGTCCAAGGTACTAAACGCTTTGGATACAAAGCTCAGTAGGAGCATACCAATATGAGGCAGGAAGAGAGCTTTGCAAGCCCATCTACAGCTCTGAGAAGGGTCCAACCCAGCCGAACAGGGCATGTGACCTCTTCCCTATGTGGAGAGGAGACAGCAGAGCACCAGGTCCTCCCTGGTATTTTTGCTCTTAGTCTGTTGATCCACTTTGGTTTGCTCTAGTCTCTTCTGCAAAATACTGATCCCAATAGGATCTGGGCTCAAGATAGTGTCTTCAGGATGGGGAGAAAACATGGTGGGCATGCGGTTAAGGGGGAGAAAACTTATCCCAAGCCTTCAGCAATGCCTTGAGCAGTACCTCGTGCAGTAATAAGATCATTTTAGTAGATCCCTGCTGGGGTCCAGCCTCCTCAGGAGAAAAGACTGCTGGGCTTCTGTGATGTCCACCCACTGATGTCCATCTAGCCTGAGGGCAGCAGCAACTTCCTGCCGTGACAAGTTACAGATGACTCATCTCAACCCCTCTCAACACCCCAGCTGTCCATTGTGTGACTAACTGGACTCAGGGCTTCTGGACTCCCTTTAACATTCTCTCAGTAGGGGTTCTTTTCTTAATGCCCACCCCCAGCTAATAAATCACCCCTGGAATTGTTTCCCTGTGAAATACCCCCTTCAGCCTGACGACCATTAGATGTGCCCTATACCCTCCGTCTACCCCTCTGCCCCCAAAAGAACATAGGTGGTGCTGGAGGTTGAACGTGAGTTGGCCACATACAAGCCAAGTGACTTACCCACCATACTGTCTTCCTGGCCTCATGATAGTTGCCTTTTGTTAAAAAGAAGAAACTTGAACACAGGCACACAGAAAGAAGGCCATGAGAAGACAGCCACCTACAAGTCAAGAAGAGTAAGAAGTCTGAGAAGCCCCCAGTTGGTGCTCTGCTCTGGGATGGCAGCCTTCAGATTGTGATGAGATCCATTTCTGTGGTATAAGTCTTGAAGACTGTGCTTCCTTGCAGTGATAGGCATGGGCATAGCTTATTCACTACTTGGGCCTCCCAAGAGGAATCTTGTGGATTGTGATCACATCCAGGCTTAGAGGCGATGCACTGTAAGTGGAGAACTTAGTGGCAATGCAGTTCACTGACTGGCCTGAGATTTACTCTTAGTCATATCTCCTCCCTGCGCAGGTAGGGCATTTTCCTTGAACGCAACTGACTAGGTTTGATCCCTGGCACCCCATATGTCCCCCTAACATCACCAGGAGTAATTCCTGGAGTGTAAAGCCAGGAGCAACCCCTGAGAATCACCAGGTGTGACCCAAAAAGCAGGAAAATATGTGTTAGCCTACAGAGTTTACTAGATTGTTATATGGTAGGGCCAAACTTTCATTTGATATAAAAGCATGGAAATACTCATCTCATCTCACGTTGAGAAAAGAATCTTATTTCTAACTGAAAAAAATGAACATTGGGCTGAATGATGAAAAATAGCATACACTGGTCACCACCATTGAGACAAGTACTATGTAAACTGTTTTCCAAAATCAAGGAGCCAGGAAAAAATTATTACAGTGGCCTCAGAATTTCCAAAGTGTCAGGGATGATAGCAAGGGTACCATCAGAGGTATCAATAAACAGCTCAAAGATGACATTGGCACATACCCAAATATTCTGCTTCAGGATTGCACTGCTTCTTCCCAACATGAGGTAGGTTTTTATTGGCTTCATTGGACAAAAACAAAACTCAAGGTTCATAAAAGTGTGTTGCTCAAGAAGACACTAAAATTAAGTGTGGACTTGGAAATTACCCATGGGGCCATGCCTGGACTCTTCCAGTCTCCTCATGATGCCTCTGTCTGTGTGATCCTTCTCCTGGTAGACATCTCTCTCTGAGGACACTCCTATAGCTCTTTCAGCAGTGGCCTAAGTGGAATTGCCTCTACTATTCATCCCATTTTAAATGACCCCCTTCCTATAAAGCTTCCATCCCCAAAACAGAATGGCCTCAGAACACTGCTGGTGAGGGGGTGGGGGGGAGGCCCCTGAGCAGAGAACTGGTAGTGACTTCTAAGACAACAAGGTATGATCTAAAACCAAAAAATAATTAAAATTGAATTCCATCCCCCACCATCATCTTCCTTCTGATATTTATTTTATTCTGTAGCATTTTTTTGAAGCAAACAGATTTTATTTGGAAGCTCTTCAGTAAGGTGAAGGAGGGAGAACAGAGAGTGTAACACGCTCAAGAGAGAGCAGGGGCTCCTCCTCCAAAGCGGAGGAAGGCCCAGTACATGCATCCCAGCATTAGGTATGAAAACATGGGAGTATATATCTCAAGAGGGAGATGTGGGCACCACATGTGCTCAGCCACGTGGGCTCGGGCAGCATGTGTGCCTACATTTAAAAAATATTATTATTAACAGGAAGACAAGGAATACAAGTGATTATTATTATTATTATTATTTTATTATTTTATTAAAAACACATTCAACATAAAAATAATCATTTAAGTCACATTTTAGGCATTCAATTCAGTGGCATTAAGTAGATTCACAGTTAGGAAAACATGACTATCATTTCTAGAACTGTTTTACCATCTCACATAGCAGCTCTATTCCAATCGAACATAACTGCCCATACATCCCACCAGGCCTAATAATCATACAACTACTATATATGTGTTTTAGAAATATAATGGGCATGGAAAAACAAATCATTTGACCTTTTTTTTTTTTTTGGCCTTTTTGGGCAACACCGGGTGATACTCAGGGGTTACTCCTGGCTCTGCACTCGGGAATTGCTACTGGCGGTGCTCGGGCGACCATATTGGATGCTGGGGATTGAACCTAGGTCTGCCATAGGTTGGCCCAAGGCAGGTACCCTACCTATTGTGCTATCACTCTGGCTCCTCATTTGACCTTTTGTGCATAGCTTATTCTACTCAGCATAACGTCTTTAAGGTTCATTCAGAATTTCATTCTTTTGAAGACTGGATACTATTCTTTCGTGTGTATGTATGTGTCTTTGTTGTAGCACATTTTGCTTATTCATCTTTCAGTGGACATGCAATCTGTTTCATCCTTTTGGCTGCGAATAATGCTTCTATGTACATGCATGCACAAGTATCTGAGTCCCAGATTTCAGCTCTTTGGGGTTTATAGTTACAAGTGAAATTGCTGTAGCATATGGTCATTCTATGTTTAATTTTGTGAGGAATCAACAAACTGTTTTCCATCTTCAGAGTATTAATAAGCATTTATTGGACTATATGCTTTACCAATTTATTTTGATGATTCAATGTCATCACCCACTAGGATGCAAGCTGCAATGAAGGCAGGGATATTTTTTTCTGCTTGGCTCACTGCTGTATCTCCCATATGTAGAGCATGGCTAGCCCAGAGGAGAGCACTAAATACATATCTGTTCAATTAATGAATCTAGCTGGCATGAGTCCTGACTTGAAGTCAAAGAACCCCAAACCAAAAGAGTGAGGTAAGACCTTTGTCCAAAGTCTCCAAAGCAATACCATGATCGAGAAAAAGCTGAGATCAAGGTGAAAAACAAGAGATCAGGGATCACAGGAAGGAAGCAATGGTGAGAATGGGTCAGTGTGAGACTGCTGATAGGAACGCAGCCCCCTTCAGGGCCAGCTACAAAGGGGTGAGCAAGCATATAGGAAGAGGCGTTTGGCGAAAGGTTCAGACCAGCAAGGAAGAATGACAGAAATGTCTGAGAGACATAGAATTGGGAGAAAGCCAGGCCTCTTTATTTAATAAAACATGGAGGTTCCTATACAGTAACTTGAATAGCACCATGTCAGGCTCATATCAAGCATTAGTGAATGTTGATGAATGAATTGGTTCCCTAATCCCATATATCACTGATGTGATCTATGAATTTGGAAGGGTGGGGTTCTGAGCTACACCCAGGAGTTCTAAGGAGCAACTCTTGACTCTATACTCAGGAACTACTACTCATGGCAATGCTCTGGGGATCACACGTGGGGTCAAGGATCAGACCAGGATTGAACGTATATTCACCGATGACATAAAGCAAGTCACTTCTCTGTAAAACTGTAAATCTGTAAAACTTGTTCCTTTATATATAAATATAGTAGATGCAAATAGCATGGCAAATTCTTTTAATCAATGGAAACAGTCCCCAGACCCCAAAACAAGCTCAGACCAACAGTTAACAGAGGGGCATAAGACAAAGGAGAAAGAGGTCTAAAGTCAGGGCTGGTCAAGGCTCAGGATTGTTTCTTTGTTCAGGTCTACAACGAGGTTGGAAGGGCCCTGGGCCATCTGGCTGCTAAACTCATTCCAGCTCAGAGAGGTGTCCGTTTTTGTGCTGAGCTCCGCCCCTCCCTAATCTCTCTCCCCAATCTTCTAAATCTTCTACAAAGCTTACCACTTGCCAGATGTTTTTCTGGGTACCCTTCATGACGAAGCTTATTTGACATCCAATTTTGAGATGAGGCACTGAAATACTAAGTTACTTCCCAAAGCTACACAGTTAGTTGGTTGTGGACTCTGTAATCAAACTTTGTTATTGAGCTTTGAGGTCCTATTTCCCATCTGCTTCCTGTAGTGGTGTACAGAATACAGCTGCAGTGTGTTCCAACTGGACTGGGGAAATGAAGGTTTGATGGAAAAAGCACAGGGAGGGAAGATGGACGGAAAGAAGAGTGTGAACAAGCTGGATCCCAGCAAGCATTAGACTCTCTAGAAGAGATGCAGCTTCCATGTTGTGTGTGTGTGTGTGTGTGTGTGTGTGTGTGTGTAAGTGTAAACCCACTCTCTTCTCCAGTGCCCAAGAACTTTTGATGAGATGGCATCTCCTCACCCCATATTTTCTAATCCAAAGAAGCTAAAATCCCATTTTACAGCAAGATCTTAGAGCAAAGTATCTCTTGAGAGGATATTTCAAGAACAATAGGAAATATCAATTTACCAAAAGGATTTTTTTACTGGAACAGGAACTATGATGGAAATAGAAAACTTCCCATAACCCCATAAACATTTTTCCTCTTTAAGGTATTAGAATATATACAACTCTATAAAAATAACGGAAAAACCTGGTAAGCATCATTCAAAACCTCTCAGTAAGTCATTTTCATATTTCCTGAAGCCAAGACTTCCATTAAAATAGTATGACATTATGCAAGAAAATAGAATTTTTACTCAACCTCAGGAAAAGGATGCAAAATGGGCAATAAATGAAGACAAAGGGCGGGGGTGACCCACAGGTATAAAGTATTACTTTTAGTTTTTCAGAGATACCATATTGCCGGTTAGGGAGAGACAATTCTTCAGTGGCTGTAATTAATTACCAGTTATGCCAAAACTAGTAACAATTATGGACCTCAGTTCCATGACCTGAAGAATGGTTTTGGGCTCCTCCTGTCCCTCGACCAAGTAGATGCCCTTGGGTTGTACTTGCTTGTGACAGGACTAATGGAGATGTTACTGAGTGCCCACTCCAGCAAATCGATGAACAATGGGAAGATAGCGATACCATACTGCCGGTTAGGGAGAGACAATTCTTCAGTGGCTGCAACTCTCATGTCTATATTTTGGAGTGACTGTCATCCTTGTTCCCTGCCCATTCTATTCTAATAGTGTTTGAAGTCATGGCAACCACCAAACTCTATTCTCTGCCTCCCCCTACCCAGCCCCCATCCAGCTTATCAGATGTCTCTTTAGAGATAGGAGTTCCTAACAGTATTAAATCGAGGTGATTCAGAGAATGACTAGCTGCCCCATGGATTCTCAAGCCTTCCCCAGTTTAGTAAGGAAAAAGGGGAGGGCAGGGATGAATGTGTAGGGATCCTGACAGAGGTCCCACATAGCATGTGTTCATAGGAGACTTGACCTTCTTTCTAATGCAATCAAGATGCACTGTCATAAAGCCTCACATGAAATTATAGGGTCCAGATGACAGTACAGTGGGTAGGGCTTTTGTCTTGCATGCAGCCTTTTGGATTATCCTTTGTTCACAGTCCTCTGTCTCCTATTTGCCAGCCCTGGGTTTTGTATTGTAAATGAAAAGTTGTTTTTCTCTTTCCTATATGCCCTTTACATATTCTTATGCCTTTTTTATAGACACTGGAAGACAGTTAAGGTTAAGCATTTGTGATATAGGAGTTAATTAACTCTGAGTTTATTACTCCTGGACATCAATCATATTTTCTATATTAAAACCTCAGTTGCCCTTAGATTGATTCTAACTCCTTACACCTCAAAAGGAGGGTCCCGTTGTGGGACTGGATGGACCCAGGGCAAGCCGTGAGTAAAGTACCCTGGCCTCAAAATGTAATGGACTAAATGTCCTGAGCAATATTTTAAGCTAAGAGTAATGTCATGGAACAAACTCTGTCATGACCAAAAGATAAGAAATAGGGGCCGGAGCGATAGCACAGCAGGTAGGGTGTTTGCCTTGCATGCAGCCAACCCGGGTTCGATCCCTGGCATCCCATATGGTCCCCCAAGCACCACCAGGAATAATTCCTGAGCACAGCCAGGAGTAACCCTTGAGCATTGCTGGGTGTGACCTAAAAAGCTAAAAATAAAATAAAATCTGTCTACATTAAAAAAAAATAGATCAAAAAGGACCCTTTGGGGATTAGGAATAAAATAACCTGGAGAGAGGAAAGTAGTCTGAAATATATGGAGAGATGTCCCCAGGAATGGTCACCCTATAAGTGTCCCTATAATCCCAGGTTTAGATCAATGCCTATCTCTCTTACTGTCTTTATACAAAATGACTAGAAATATTAAGATGATTTTTTTTTACCAGCTATGAAGGAGAAAACATTCAAGGGTTCCCTCTTGTCCTGGGTGGGCCTATCACTCTCAGACAAGATCAATCTCTGGGGGAAAGTCCCCTGGTAGTTTTACCTGGAAAAGAGAGCTTTTTATCACCTCATTTTTTTTCAGGATTAAGGTCCATTACCTCTTGTAACTCCCTTCCCTCAAACTTTCGTAAAGTATATATTTCTAGCAGACTTGACTTCACTTGGAAGTTATGTGTGGAGTTATGTGGAGTGAGGTGGAGTGAGGAATAAGTGAGAAGAAATTAAAGAAAAGAGATTTAGACTTTCAAGGCTATGGTCTTGTTCTTTTGTCCATCATTCGGGGGATGGCCATCAGCCCCAAATGAGGCTAAAGACCTTCTGAACCCCAATATATGTTGGGGACTCCACTTACCACCCACACTGCTGACCTGGGTTCAATCCCCAACATCTCAAATGGTCCCTTCAGCACTGCCAGGAGTAATTCCTGAGTGCAGAGCCAGGAGCAAACCCTGAATATCACTAGGTATGATCCCCAAAAAAGACTATAAAAATTATATTTTCCATGCTAGGGGCAAACAGCCTCAGTAACAATTAATGAAGTAGCTAAAAACACAGGCAGCAAAGATTGAATCAGAAAGGATCCCTATGAAAATTTAGTCAAGGAGGTGGACAGATTTTTCAGTAAGGTATCTGAATGTCAATAAGTATTTCAGGTTTCTGGGTTAGGGTTAGAATTGCAAGTCCTAGACCTTGGAGAAGACAGATAGATAGACAGGATATACATGAATGGGAGTGGTCATAGGCCAATGAAGCTGCTTATAAAAATGTTTCAGTACATGCAAAATATTTAAATGAATACAGGGTCAGTATTACTGATTTTTCCTTTTGCCTCAGGCTTCAATATGGCTCTACATTACACTGTGACGGATCTTGTCACAAGTTCACTTTTCAGTAATATGTTCTTTCATGATGACACATTTGGTATTCATTGTGATTTTAAGATATATCATAAAATATCAATTACTAAGTTTTTGGTGCCATCTTAAACACTTAAACTTAAGGGGCTGGATAACCTTGCCCTGACTGAACCCTGTCTCATGTCCTCAAATCTGTACCCCTATCTTTATTTTGCCTTGACCAGTTTATATCCCAGTTCCTGAAGGCCTCACGGATTATCTAAACAAATGCTAACCCACCCTCCTATCCCAAAACTGACAGTTCTCAACTTCACAGTCTTAGAAGGATCCATTTCTTCTAAAGTATTAGCTACACCTTTAGATAATCCTACTTATATGTATTTCTGCACATCCATCACCACAGGACCATCACTTGATCACTTGAATCCCGTTATTCATCGATTTGCTCGAGCGGGCGCCAGTAACATTTCCATTGGACCCTATCACGTGCCAATGTAGCCCAATGGCATCTGGTTGATTCAGGAATATGAAGAACCTCAAACCATTCCTTCAGGGTCTTGACAAAGAAGTCTGGCCATCTTGTACGTGGGCGGCCACATGATCTTTTGACATCCCGTGGGATCCAGTCAGTAACGGCTCTAGTCCAGCGTTCATCTCCAAATCGCATTACATGTCCAGCCCATCTGATTTTCGATGCCTTGGCAAATGAGACAGCGTCCCTGATTCTGGAATAGTGATGGAGGTCAGAACTCCGTATTCCTTCTCTCACTTGAGTGAGGCGTGATATTCCAAGCATAGCTCTTTTCGATTCCTCTCTGGGAGACCCGAATAGCATTCTCATCCTGCTTTCGTAGGGCCCAGGTCTCTGAGGCATATGTTAATGCAGGGAGAATGGTGGAGTCAAAGAGATGTGCCAGGAGCCGGAGGTTCTTTGTCCTTTTTAGCTATTTTTTCGATGTCTTTGAAGGCATTCCATGCCGCTCTCTTCCTCCTGCACAGCTCAGGTTTTAGGTTATTCAAGAAGCTGCATTAGCATTAATATAATTTTATTTTTGCTATTTTTATTGAGAAAATAAATTTGTAAATGTGGATTTAAAGATCCCTTTTAAGAATTCCATCAGTTAACACCAACGGTGTTGGTGCAGGTTTGAATTATCCACACATACAATTCTTCTGCCACAATTCTTTATGCACAATTCTAGAATTCTTAAAGAAGAAAAAAACAATGAAAGGGAATGAATGAAATGTGAAAGAACATTTTTTTAATTGTCTAGAAATCTTCCGAATGCAGCCAACCTCTCCCTAAGAATGCTCCAGCAACCTCAGAGAGCTCCGTGCCCCCTACTACTACCCATTCATTGGTGAGCCAGGCACAGAGCTGGGAAAGCTGCGTGAGGTCTTACTGGCGGTGAACCCTCAGGGAAAGGATCTACACATCCTTATGCCAAGCACACAATGGTCCGCCATATGCATTTGTCAAATTGAATCAGACAAGCCTTTTCATCTAGATCCTCAGTTTAGATGACAAGGAACAGAAACAGGAAAGTTCAGGGAAGACGGATTTTTATGTGCTTAGAGTGACAGAAAAACAGTGCTATTTTATGGATTTTATTAGTTGAAATGAAATCGCTGGGAAAAATTGCTAAAGTGGCTATTGTGGATAGCGTCAGACTCAGAAAATAGAATAATCACCACTTGTATCCTAACTAGCTGGTCTAGTGCGGGAAATGTCCATGTGTTTTATCCATTTTGATTTCCAGTATGTGCCTGTTACCAGGGAAGTGAGAGCCAATTCAGAAATAAATTACTGTTCTCAGCTAAACCCCCATTTTCCAAATCCCGAGCCTTCTTTTAACCCATTTATTTAATTTCTCTTAACATATTTAAGCCCATCGCAGGGAATTATGAGGGAGACAGATGAGACAAGTTGCAAACATTGGTATGCACATTAAAATAAAGAAAATTAAATGAAAGATTAATAGGGCAGACAGGTAACCACGTAGCATGATTTTACTTTGAAGCAATTTATTTCCATTCAAACTGTGATAAATAACCACCAAGTGATATAATAATTACCCATTTCTTGGTGTCGAATGGGATGTGGAAATTATTCTCTGAAGTGCAAACATCCCATGGACTTTCAAAAGGGAATGTCGCACATTCAATAAAGCTACAAACCATGACCCCCAAAAGAAATTGAATTGGCCTGTTTGTATTCCCACTGCTATGTCTGAAAAGTACGCTCTCACCCTCCAAGGCAAGCTTCCCTTTCTGTTTGATAAAGTCTTGTGATTTGCGACCACAAAAAACTCTAAGGACTCCATAAATTTTGTGCTTTGGCACTCCCTGATGAGATCAGGCCTGGAAAAGATGGCTGCTGAAGAAGGCAGAGGCTTAGGGTCAGGGAACATATGAACTTTGGGTATCAAGTCACCGCCATTTCTAAATGGCTCCTGGGCTTAAAAATAATTGAATGCATTTTGAAATTAGGTCTCATTTTGGTTAAAAGCAAGTTTCCCCCTATAAGCATTCATCAATACCCAGTCCCTAGAGCTCTTCGCCGTTCTTATTCCACAGCTGCTCTTATGCTCTTATTCCACGGCTGCCACTGTTTTAACTATGTGGGAAGGAGGTGGCCACAATCCTTTCATATTGGAGGTACCGTGGACAGAGGAGGCCAGAAGACTGGAGATAAACCCGCCTGCAGGTTATATAGCAGCAATAACAATAACAGCAAGCTGGGTTCAGAGTGAAATGATTTGGTTCTGTTTCCCTGCTATGCAAATTTGTGCCACTCACCAGACTATTAAAGGTATCCCAAACTATCTACCTTGGCTATCAGCAAACTACCTTATATGACTGGGAAGTTGTAATACGGTGAACAAAGCTACTTTAAATTCCTAAATGTTTCTTTAACACTAAGGGTGTACAAAGTACTCTTGGAGCAGGGAGTAGAGAGGGTTAGGAAATATTTACCATCTCAAGAATCTTTCCAGGAAGAAGGAAAAGCACAGTAGACTTGATACCCACCCCAGCAAGGCTATGCTGAAATTCTCTGCCAGTTGCTGCTAAGGCAACATAGAGGTCCAGTCTATTGTGATGCATCCATTGATCAGGCTTTGAGTCAACACAGGCTCAGCTGTGTTTGCAGAGTGCCTGATACTGGGACACAGAGATGGCTCCCATCCAATCCTCTTCCTCCAGGAGCTCAAACCGACCCAAAATGGCCCAACACTATAATTTGCAAAAGCACTTTTAGACTCCTTAAAACAATTCTTTGGGGTAGGTATTAGAATTTCATCCCTTTTTCAAACTGTTACTGGTGCCACTGGGACTGCGTGGTGCCAGGGACTAAATCCATAGTCTACATATGTGACGTGTGTGTTCTATTACCTGAACCACGCTTCTGGGTCCTTTAGCTCCATTTAAAGTAATCCAACTAGTTTGGGGAGCGATAGTACAGCAGGTAGGGTATATGCCTTGCATGTGGCTAACCCACGTTCAATTCCCAACATCCCATATGGGTCCCCTGAGCACTGCCAGGAGTAATTCCTAAGTGCAGAGCAGAAGTAGCACCTGAGCCTCACCAGGTTGGCCCAAAAAAGAAAAAAAGAAAACAATCAAATAATTTGACATTTTAATTTTCAAATTAATTGACTTAATTAATTTCACCAAGCTCTAGAGTTCAGGGATTATTTCTGGAGGTGTTCAGAAAACCATATGCAGTGTCAGGGGTGGAACCTGGGTGGGCTGCATACAATGCAAGCACGTTAATCTCTGTACTATTATTCTAGTTAGCTCCATTACAAAAGAGAAAAGAACAGTGAAGATCCAGAATAATGATATTCAGAGTACCAGGGGCAACATGGAAACTGTGACTTTACAACTTGAGCACCGACTTCCTCCTCTTGCATACTGCGGTCTTCCAGGAGTGAGGCAGGCTCTGAACTCAGTTGTTCTCCTCCACCTAGTCTCCGCCACTCTTTTTTTCTATACAATCCAGGTGCTGGTCTGTCCATCTTCAAGTACTGTTAAATGCATCGTTGAAGTCAATGTCCTCCTTTCTTTTCAAGCATTTACTGAACACTTTCAGACTTTACTGACACATCCTTCCAGAGTGGGCATTGGACTGAACCTCGATATCTTTCACACACGCCCTGCCTCCTAGAGCTGGAAACCTAATAGACACAGAACCCCCAAATTGTTTCAACATAATGTGATATAAAAAAAAGTGATGACAGAAGAAATACAAGATGTGGTAACGGTGCCTAACAAGGAGGCTAAGCAGCCAGAAGTAGCTTCGCAAAGAGTAAAGGCTGAGAGGGAGAGGTGAAGAACCTCTGGCCTGGTCCAGGAGGTGGGCTAGCATGTTTTCTAACTGCAGCCAATTAGCAAAGGTGGCAGAAGCAGTGTGCAGCTTTGTGGAGCCTTCCATTGTTTAAAGGAGGTTGGTCCAGGCAAAACGGGAAGTGGAAGACTATTGTTCAGGGAAGAACTGTGGAGACAGAAGGGCAGAACACACAGCAAACACTGACATTTCATTGGGAAAGTCATGGGGTAGTCTTGAGGACTTGTGAGCAGAAGACAGTACTATAAGATATGATTTTCAGGAAAGTAATTCTGAGTACTCTCTTGAGATGGAACTCGGGCAGCCAGGGTGCTCCATTGGAGCAGAGATGTGATAATGACCCAGACATGATACAATTGTGTCAGAGCCCAAACTAACGGGGCAGAGGTGGGGAGGGTTAGAATCCAGAAGCAGAAGTGCTTGTAATTTCCAACACTTGTTTGCCTCCAGAGTAGAAAAGTCCCTCGTGCCACCCCCTGGGGATACTGTATCACCACCAAAATTAGCTCTAAGAATGTGGGTGTCCTAGATCAATTCCTTACCATAAAGTCACAAGGCTAAGAGTTTTAAATATATGGTGGCTTGCAATAATAATGTAGTGGTGTTTGGAAATCGCTTAGCACAGTGATTTCTTCTTTTTCACAAACTCATATTTTTGACTCCTCAGGAGCTATTCGAAACCCATATCTTCAGAAGTGATGCCCAGAAGTTTATATCTGAGAGTCCGCTCTCTGAAATTGTGCGGTGGCTGGAAACTCCAAAGCAGGTGACAGTTTTACTCTGGGGAACTGCTTGCAATTAATTTTTTTAAAAATTCCACAAATAACAATTTCAATTAACCTGGGCTGCCTTATGTTTAATGACATATAGGTGCCCCCAAAACCTGTGAAAAACCCCCAGTGACCAACACATGCAAAACATTTAGCTGAGAGTGAGATATACACACATTCGAGGGTGGAGATATTATTTGAGATTTCAAACCTGTCTTAGGGAGCTCCAAATGGAACAAACTTTAGAACAGATTATGACTCTGAATGAAAGGATCTCAGCACACCTAGATTTGAAGGAATCCATGGGGTCGGGTCAGACTCTAGCACCTTAGCATTGGAAGTGACATGAGACACTCTCAAGTTCAAGGATTTGCAAATAATGTTCCAGAGTCCACTGGGATTCTAAAATATCCCCATAGATCAAGGGAGAGGTGATCCTTCAGGGTTTGGGCTTCTTTAACCTATGTATCTGAGCCTTTCTTTCAACTGTATTACATATTGAGTTTTACCTCGAATTCTCATTAAAAGAAGAGCTGGAGGATTCAGAGAGAACTATAATAAAGGATTTTGCATAGCCTAAGACCAAATTACAAACTTTCAAAGCATCTGTGTAGTCACTGGGTGCCGGGCAGGTGTCGGGAAGCCACTAGGGTCCCCAACAATACCAGGGAACGAATTCCCTTCTACCTCCCAAGTCAGTGGGGAATGGATGAAAGCTCAGGAATCCAGCACAGTTTTAAAAGGCTTCACTCTCACAGGTTCTGGTATACAATCCAACAACAGGAAAAACCCTGGACTTAGGTTCCTAGCTGGGTCCTGGCCACCTGTAGGTTTAGAACCCTAGGCCAACATGGTCACCATCACATGTTAAGGCCTAAAAGGGAAGGAGAAGAGAGGCAGAGAGCAAAGGGAAGCCAAAATGGCAAAAGGGCCTTTCTCCTTTCTCCTGGCTTATTTTATAGATAGAAGCCCACCAAAACCTTCCAGCCCAGCCCATCATGGACTGGACTATCTAGAGATGAAACCAGGTAAATGACCCTATTGAAATGCAGATCTTCAGGTGGGCTCTTTGGCTTCACAAATGCCAGAGCTGACTCAAAATCTTCCACTTACATAGTTGGGAGGGGCTGTAAGCTAAGTGTAGCTGGAGCCTAAGGCTCAGTAGAGTGTGTCACCCAACAGGCAGGCATGAAGGATACAAACTTGAGTAAAGTACAGTCTCTACCTGCACTTACAAGGTATCTTTGGTTGTAAGCAACAGACACCAACTCTAGCTAACCCCCAGGAGTAGTTGGGTGTCTCAGATGACTGAATGGAGTACCTCTATGATGGATCAGAGAATTAACCCATTAGATTCAAGTAGAGAAGCCAGGAAAGTCTCAGAATCAACGCAGAAAAAATTCAGAGACACACTTCTTAGGGGGCTAATAACAGATGATTCTATTTTATTGGTCTCTCCTCTCCAGAATCACAGTCACTATGGTTGTCTGATTGTATCAGTTTCCACAATATGTCCTGGGCCCTAAGTGTGTTCATGCAATAGAGCTGGTGAAAGAGCAGACTCAGGTAGGATGAATTCTGCTTTCAGGCAAAACACAGGGGCTGGGGTGGGATAGTTCTCCGAAGGAACAGGGAGTGCTGCTGACTAAGAAAGGTGGACGTGAACACTCGAAAAGAAAAGGTGTCCAGTAGATTTAACAGGTCAGGCTTCATTTCCAATGAAATTTATACGTCATTCCTCACAAGAGCCCCATATCTGGTGCTTCTGAATAGCAGCACCCTCCCTCTCTAGCCATAAGTTTAATAAACACTAGAACGTTATCTGAGGTTTATCCATCCTGGTCAACACTGATTGGTGAACTCTTGCCCATTCTAGGTCAATCAGAACTCTCCTTGGAATTTTAAACTTTTAAAATCCATTCTCAAGGATCATTGGCAGTCATTCCCTTTCACATGTAAGAAGCCAGTCACAGAAAATGAAGACAGAATTTAGAGAGGGAAGTTTGACATATTTATACTCTAACGTCTATTCTTTAAAGCCAGATTAGGTAACTGCCTTGACCACCATGACCTAACGTAGCCTCATATTTTCCATAACAAATTTGCAAAACAGAAAGCATTTTATTTGTATTCAGTTAGTTTGAAGTGGATTCTTTTCTTTGAAATCAAAAAGTTATCTTTACCAATTTAAGTGAATAAGGAGTCAAACATCCAGCCACATGTGCCAAATGTCATTAGATAAGATCAAGTGATTGAAAAAACTACATTTGTGTGTATAATTTTAACAGCTCTCAATTGATCAAGTACTTAACTTGAATTCCAGGTGCTAGACCACTGGACTATATGAACCGACCTATATTTTACATCAGCCTATGAGGATATCCCTCTCCACCCTCCCAGGTCATAAATCAAGACCAGAGAAGCCAAGCAATACACATACAACTGCCCATCAAGGAGAGGACAAATGCTGGATTAAATCTGACCCTGCAGTCAGAAGCACAAAAGAACTTTTCTTCCCACAACCAGGACTGTACCTTCTTCCCTCTCAAAAAAAAAGTTTATCTAGTCGTACAATCAAACTATATCTCTGATCCCTTAAAATACAAATTCTTGCTTTGTGGTTGTATTTGTTTCTGCTGAAACTAGACTGGATATTAATTATCACCTCATTATGGCCCATTATTATTTAGGATGTTGCTGAGGAATGGAGTTTCCAAATGTATTTCAGTCTTCCCTCGATCCCTCAGGCCATGCTATTGCATTTCTCTCTGTGTGAAGTTTTTACAACTCTCCATGGTTCATTGTGGAAAGAATTTATAAGCCTGACACCTTGGCCAGGGAAGGGCGCATCACTTCTTTCTGGGTTAGGGCCCTTCGGGGAGGGCTGCTATGGGGTGGAATGTGTTTCCTGCAGCAGGGAGCATGTGTTATCTGCAGTCTTTCCTGTAAGAGGAGCCTCTAGGGCAGAAGGGCCCATCATTTCTGCCATACTATGCCTCTAGCTGTGTTGTCTTGAACAAGTTACTTTCCCTCTCTGGCCATCATCTCACCATGAATAAAACAAGAATACTGTTCTAGATCATTCTGTCTCCTCAAACCTTCTCCATAAACTGCTGGCTCAGAACAAGCTGTTCTAAAGGGGGAAAATGTTTTTAAAGAGTTCTGGGATCAAACAGACTTAGAAAAAACTGCATTTATGTCAGACTCATTTAATTACTAGCAAGTTTCCTAAAGTCTTGAATACACGGTTCATTCTCATTCTGCAACACAGATGGAGACTAGCTGGATTTTTTTTTTTAATCAAGAAAGAATTTGTCTTTTTTCCCCAAGAAGAACTCTTGGACCAGTTTGGGGATTCTGAAACAGAAGATGACTCAACGTCCCTCCATGCTTCCCTTGAGTCTTAGGAAGGAGGCACCATCATCTCGCCGCCCGCTCAGGGCTCAGTCCCATTTCTGTAGGGCCATCTTGGCTCTTCTCTCCATTTCCACTGCCATCACCCTAACTCTAGCCCACTCTTTTCTCTCCATGTCTTCATTCATGCATTCAAGCTGTCATGTCTCTCTGACTTTCTCTGTCTCTGTCATTCTCTCTATCTCTCTCATCTTTCTTACTGTCCCTCTTCCCAAATGATCTCTTCCTGAACTCTTCTTGATTTCCTGATAAATCATTCTCCACAAAGCACTAAGAGATATTTAGGGAGGCAAAACTAGGTCCTTGACAGATTCAGCTACCACAGTAATATCCACAGCACTGGCCTTATAATGGCCTAGCAGCCTTGACAAAAAATCGGAACCCATTCAATGCACAGAGCTTCCTATGCCACTTGGACCCTCTCTCTTTCTCTCTCTCCTCTCTCTCTGCTGCATACTCACAATACCAGTTACCTGTGATCTCTTCTGTCCAGCACACACTTTACTGGACCCTAAACTCATTTATGTTCTCAGTATATCTCTACATAAACATTCACTCCTTTGGGGGCTTCACTCATCTTTGCAACTGAGATATCCACTACACATCCAGTCACTTTCACCCAAACCAAGGCTTTCTTGATATGAATGTCAAGTTGTCAACTTCCTCCTCTCTAGAGCACTGAGGATTCCTTAAGAACAAGACACCTGTCTGCCCTATTCACAGCCATATCTCAGGCATCTATAAGTTTCATGCATCCCTCCTTGAAGCAAAGTCTATGCTTTATCATCTTCTAAGTCCCAGTAAGTGAACACAGACCTTTCTGAAACTATCTTCTATTGGGTGAAATACAGTGGACAACAGGCCTCTCAAAGAATGGCCACACAGATGGACCAGAAGCTTGAGTATGTCCCCAACAGAATTCCCTGATGCATAGAGGCCAGTTTCATTCCCACAGTTTCCTTCATGGAATCCACAGTTCCTAATTGAGAATCCATCACATACTTAGGTCTCACGAACCATGTGTTGGATAATAAATATAGGAATTGCAAAGTTTTCTTACCTGACCCAACTAGTCAGATAGATGAGGCACAAACATGTTTCCAAAGTCTGCAATGTTCCCTCCAAGCCAGGTGATCTCTAAATCTGATAATTCAAATGGAAGAGTCTAGACAGCTATGGGATATCATTTTAACCAAAACTCTGAAATATATAGGGAGAAGCTACTGTTTTGAGATACATTCCTGCTTGAGAATAAAGCAGAAATGATTTTTGATAAAAGATCAATTACCATGCCAGGCATAAAAGAAAAGTAAGACACATGTGACCCCTGTACTAGACCCACAGTCCGGGTGAGAAATAGCCAAGTACACACTTCCCCCAACAGAGCTGGAGTGAGCTATAACAGAGATCTGAAGAAGAGAACAGAATAAAATGAGTGAGGAAATAAGAGAGAGGAGGATGCTGGTCAGAAATAGCAGTAGGTGTTTACACCACAGAGACTGGCACATATTCAAAAGAGCAAGAACAACAAGTGCTGGCGTGGATGTGGGAAAAGGGAACACTTATCCATTGTTGGTGGGAATGCCGTCTGGTACATCTTTCTGGAAAACAATATGGACGTTCCTCCAAAAACTAGAAATTGAACTCCCATTTGACCCAGCCATACCACTCCTGAGAATCTACTCTGGGAGACCAAAAATACGCAGTGGAAACACCACCCCTACTTTTATGTTCGTAGCAGCATTATTCACAATAGCCAGAATCTGGAAGCAACCAGAGTGCCTGAAAATCGATGACTGGATAAAAAAAAAAGCTTTGGTACATCTACACAATGGAATACTATGCAGCTGTTAGGAAAAATGAAGTTATAAAATTTGCCTATAAATGGATGGACATGGAAAAGATTATGTTGAGCCGAAATTTGCCAGAAGGAGAGAGACAGACACAGAATGACTGCATTTATTTGCATGGCATAAATATATATGTACATATTATGATACCAATATCCAAGGTCAAGTGAAGCATATATCAGGAGGTCTTGTCAAAGGTGGAAATTATCACAAAAATGTGGGAGTCAGAGGCTAGGTAAGACAGAAAATGGAACAGTGTGCTAACAATTGTCAAGGGTACTAATGCCAACCTAGAACTGAGCATTAAATGGAGGCAAAAGGATACACATGACAACCCTTTAATGCATGTTCTGTAATCCATCGTCTGGAGGGGAAGGAAAAGAGAAAGAGAGAGAAAGGGAAGGAAATAAAGAACCTGCCATGGAGGAGGGCTGGGGGAGGGGGAGGGAACCGGGGACTTTGGTGGTGGGAGATGGGCACTGGTGGAGGGACGGGTGCTGGAACACTGTATGACCAAAACACAAATATGAACTTTTTTAATTATGTATCTTTGTAATTGTAAAAATAAAAAATTAAAAAAAAAGAAATAGCAGTAGGTGAATGGTTAGAGGCACACAGGGGAGGGATGACGTCAAGGGCTGTGCTTTGGGCAGGGGTGACCCAGTGCCCAAGTGCTGCTGTACTTCGTGAATTTTCCATGGGACTGGTCGGCAATGACTGCCATCAGACCAGTGCCATTTGCCTTTAGCTCACCTCTGACTCTGAGGAGTCCCAGGTTTTGCCTGCATCACCCACACTGTCATCAGACAGTGCCTGTTGTCAAAGGCTGTGGCCAGATCAGCAAAAAACTTCTGTCTAATGAATGTGTGTGATTGGGTATGTATTTGTGTACTGGAATTCCTGGGGCGGGGTTCTTGTAAATGAAGAGCTCACTTCCATGGCCCTCGGGTGGTAATTAGTACTCACTAAGCAGACCTTGCCACTGGAAGAAAGAGAATCTATACTCCAATGGAGCAGATGGAATGCCAGGAAATTCGAGCAGTCCTTGGAAAGTATGGAAGGTCCTCGAAGCATGGGGGAACATTTTCTGATAAGAAGGCTGTGCAAAGTAGGAGTTTTTGTATACATACTCTTTCACAATCAGTGGTTGACTGATTTGCCCAAGCATTATGATTGTTCAAGATGAAATATTTGAGGAGGATAAAGAAGGTACCCATGCACCGAAAGATATCTGTTAAATTTACATGTCGCTACTTAGAGTAGGAACACAGACAAGCAATGTAGAGCCTAAAGCCGCAGGTGTGGGGATCTGATCCACTAGGGAAGAAAGAAAGAAGGATTATCTGTTCTGGACAGAAAAACACTGGTAGCACCAATTTAGAGAGGAGAGAGACAGAAACAGAGAGAGAGGGGCTGAGGGACAGAGAGACAGTGAGAGAGAGAGAGAGACTAAAAGTGAAAAATTTCTGGTGTTGTAATCTCAGTGTCAGGAAATCCCTCATGTGGAGATGAATCTAGAACGGGGTTATGAAACTACAGTCCACAGCCAATTCTGGCCCCCACATGTTGCAGTACAAAGTTTTCTGGGAACATAGTTGCACCTATTCATTTATATATGGCCTAAGACTGATTATGTCCAATGATAATAGAGTATGTGCAAGAAAGACAGTAATAATTGGGGCTGGAGCAATATCACTCTGTATAGAGTATCTGCCTTGCAACTGGCAAACCTCGATTTAATTCTTTTGAGGCCCACCAGGTGTGATCCTTGAGCACAGAGCTGAAGTAATCTCCAAGCACCCGAGTGTGACTCATAAACAATATGAAAGAGAGAAAGAAAGAAAGAAAGAAAGAAAGAAAGAAAGAAAGAAAGAAAGAAAGAAAGAAAGAAAGAAAGAAAGAAAGAAAGAAAGAAAGAAGGAAGGAAGGAAGGAAGGAAGGAAGGAAGGAAGGAAGGAAGGAAGGAAGGAAGGAAAGAAAGAAAGAAAGAAAGAAAGAAAGAAAGAAAGAAAGAAAGAAAGAAAGAAAGAAAGAAAGAAAGAAAGAAAGAAAGAAAGAAAGAAAGAAAGAAAGAGGAAAAGAGAAAGAAAGAAAGAAAGAAAGAAAGAAAGAAAGAAAGAAAGAAAGAAAGAAAGAAAGAAAGAAAGAGAGAGAGAGAGAGAGAGAGAAAGAAAGAGAGAGAAAGAGAGAGAGAGAAAGAAAGAAAGAAAGAAAGAAAGAAAGAAAGAAAGAAAGAAAGAAAGAAAGAAAGAAAGAAAGAAAGAAAGAAAGAAAGAAAGAAAGAAAGAAAGAAAGAAAGAAAGAAAGAAAGAAAGAAAGAAAGAAAGAAAAAAGAAAGAAAGGCTATGACATCACAAAAATTAAAATAACAAAGGGTTGTAGAAATAATACTGTGGGTAAGTATTGCACACACCTAACCTGGGTTCAATCCCTGAAGCCCACAATGAGTGATCCCTGAGCACAGAGCAGGGAATAGATTTGAACGGTGATAGTAATGCCTGACACCATGGTAGTCATCTTTCAAACAAGAGGCAGCAAAGACAGAAAGACCATACATCCCTGGGACCAAGTTCAAACAACTGCAACAGCACTAACAACAGCCTATATCCACCCAGACTTCTTTCTAGAGGAGCAAACTAAAATTCTATTTGCTTAAGTCACTATTAGTTGGGAGTCATGATTTGGTTCTACACATATTCATTCCCAATAGGTACGGTAGCCAAGGGCCTTAAGCATTTTGGTTCTATTAGCCAAAAGGTCATTCCTATAGCTTGACATCAAGCTCTTCTAATACACATTAGACTCATCTGACTCCTCTGACATGCATCAGTGCTCACCGTATAACTTTTGATTAAAAACTGCCTTATGAAGGAACTATGATTGGAGACAGCAATTCTAGTCCTATCTCTGTCACCGATTGACCCTGAGTCCCTAAACAACCCTCCCCTTCTCTCTCAATTTTTATTACTTCATCTGTAAAATAAGAAAGCCAGATTTGTCTGTACTTTTACCTCCTGTTCTCTCAGTCTATAATTCAATTCTTTAATTCCAAAATGGTCTGACTTTAAATAAAACTGCAAATGAGCATTAAATAAAGTTATGAGCTTCCTGGTGGTGAGAGGGGGCCACATGGTGATGACATCATTCTCATTGCTGAACTAGAGGAAAAGCAGAAGCTTAGAAGCTCTCAAGACAGTTCTCTTAGAAGAACAGCCCTTGTTGGTGCAAAATTCAAAACCTAACACTCAAAAATGTACAAAGGAGCAACAAAAGGCTAATGCTTTCACCTGCACACTTCCAAGCCCCCCTTTTTCCCAGTTAAGCCCTTAAGAATAGATCAACACCAGCAAACTCTTCGGTTCCTCAAGAATGTTCAGTTCATCTATCAACAGATATTACATGTATATTGCAACATTCTTCATTTTCCACTAGCACAAGAATGACGACGACCATTTAATAAGCAACATCAATTACAAATGCAGAGCCGGCATGACTGCTTGCCTCTCCCAAGACACAGAGGCTTCCCTTCCTACTAGAAGCAAAGCACTGCCTATATTACCTTGTGTGTTCCTCCATGCTTTATCATTAACAGTGTTTTAATCTGCTTTGCACTTGGCCTTCCCTTAATAATACCAAGGTGCCAATCAGAATAACTACCCCCACAGTGCAAATGAAGAAACTAGCGTCCTATAGCTTAAGCAACATGTCGTGGTTCGCTCAGGAAGAACAACAACCTCTCTGCCATTAGAGTCTGTGCCTGGAGCATCTTCAGCTGCTCCAGCACCTCTGCTCAGCCCAGGTGCTGCTCACGTCTAATTCCAGGCAAGCGGCCCCTCTCCAGAGTGAAGTGATGCCTCATTGTGCGAGTTTGAGACAGCAGCTCCACTCCATTTCTGTTTCGACCGCTGTCAAACAGAATCAATGAAGCTTCAACATATTATCTCAAATATAGAGTCCTGACAGCAGGTTCGATGCTTTACAATAGCCTAGTTATGGCTGATTTGAAAAAAATTAAGATCAGAAATGGGAAAATGGAACAAAGTGGAAGTCGAAGATATGAATTGAGTCTTGGTCTACAGAATCAATAAAAAACAACCATGCTCACTGTGGCTCTGGATGTCTGAGCCCAGTCCCAGGTTCAGAGCAGGCTTCCACAGAGCTTTACTTGTTCTTGGAGGCCAGACAGCTACTCAGCTCCCTCCTATTCATTCATTCATTCATTCATTCATTCATTCATTCATTCATTCAGCAATGCAGAAACATGCTCCAGAATATTCAGCGTAGCAGCAAGCAATCAGGAGAGACAGTTCAAAAGATCTTCCTATATCTCAATTTCCCCATCTTCAATAATAATCATCCTAGTAGGGAATATGTGAGGTGATAACTTCATGCCAGAGACTAGGGCCCACATATCTAATCTGCCCAATAACGAATGGAGAAGGCATTCCTCATCCTCTCCATATAGATTACAAATCTCAGGCAACAAGAGTCCAAAGCTACCTACTTACCTCTCAAATGTTAGCCATGCGAAGTGCTGCTAGAGAATCCATGCTCTTAATGCTGACACCGCACAACAGCAGATTAGCGCTCTCCAACAGATCTTTCCACTCTGATGGAAATGTTCTGTCCCTCCAGCCTGGCAGGCAGATGCAGCCAGACCAATCTGCTGCCACAAACTACATGCGGCAATCAAATATTTGTAGACCAACCAAGAAACACTTTGTAATTCATTTTATTTACATGAATTTAGTCCATTTAAATGTAAATATTTATACATATACTAGCTATGGGATGCACAGCACAGCTCTCAAGAGCAAAATGTAGATAGTAAAACAAAATTCATCCCAGGCTCTGAGGCTTATGTCCAGTAAGTGTTTGCAAACTCTTCAGTTTACTGCTTAGCATGGCACCACTAATCTCTCGGAGCCACCCTTTCAGCCATTAAAGGCAACAAACAAACATTTATCTGCAATCTCATCATGTAAATGATAAATCAGAAAAGTCCCCAAACCTGATTTTGCATGTTTGTTTGTGGACTCCTCTGAGCAGAAATCTCAGCTGAATTGAGTTAATTTGATGGCACAAACTGCCCTGAGCAGGAAAATCACTATTCAGAGAGTTCCCCACCCAATAGCCATTAGACATTTAGATGAAGAAACAGGGGTGCACTGGGTGATACATGCTGCCCCAGCTTTTGCATCAGATGTTACCCATGGAAGTTATGACCTCTCGCTTTGAAACAGTCTGAGTTCCTGACACCCAGGTGACTGGTCTCAGGGAAGGGATTAAGGACTTTTTCATTCGCAAATAGGGCAGGCTATGAGGGACAGAGCCCAGAGAACACGCCCTGGAGGCCTGAGAGGTTACTGTTGGAAAGAAAGAAGTCATTTCCCAGCAGGCTAGAACAGAGTTGCCTCTGAACTGGGCAGAGTAAGGAGGCTGGACAAGACAGGTTTCCATGTCACTATTCTTCCTGGGACAGCCACATGTCTAGCTTCTGAATTATGAATCTGTCCTGCAAATTGACTGAAATAATCCTGCAGAGAAAGGCCTGGATAATTTATTTTGTGAGTTAGTTATCACAGGCATTCTCCTGGGACTCCCAAGCTAGCAATGCCAGCAAGCAACACTCCCTTTTACATTAGCCTCTGGCCCCTTCTCTTCTTCCTTCTCACTCTGAACCCACCACTCAGAAAGTCATCATTTCAGAAAGTTCCAGAAAGACAGAACAAATCTCTCTCTCTCTCTGTCTCTCTGTCTGTTTCTCTCTCTATCTCTCTGTCTCTCTATCTCCCTGTTTCTCTGTCTCTGTCTCTCTGCCTCTCTGCCTCTGTCTCTGTCTCTGTCTCTATCTCTGTCTCTCTCTGTCTCTCTCTGTCTCTCTCTCTCTCCCTCTCTCCTCCAGAGGCCCAGAACTGGAAATGACGCTTCATGGCCTCATTATTTAAAATTGGGTATTTAATGGGCCAAAGAGATAGTATAGAGATGAGAGCTCTGGCCTTGCACTCAGCTGACCTAAGTTTGATTCCTAGCACCCTATACAGTCCCCTGAGTCAGCCAGGAGTGATCCCCGAGCACAGAGCCAAAACTCAACCAAACAAATATTAGAATCAACTGTTTTATGTTTTATCCTGGTAGAGATCTCAACTGGAAGGACCATGCAGAATGGGAGAAATTCTGTGATTTGAGAAATAGCATTTAGACTTGCCACCACAATGAGCTTGCTCATAATATGGAGCAAGTAACAGCCCCTCAACAGATTCCTGCAGCAATAAATACTGCACCATGAAGGGTCCCAGCAAAATGCATAAGGCACCATGAGAGATTCACAGAGCAGTCCAGGCTGATGCTCTCAACCTCCGCTCAGACCCCTCTTCATTTGATACAAATGCAGTCCCTGTGTCTATTACAGTGGAAAAGGAAAGGCACTGGTTTGGCATATGCCTGGTCCTAATGAAAATATACCCTGCAACTCCAGTTTCCATAACTCTACAAATGGCAATAACACTTCCTTCCCGGGTCATTTCCTAAAGGAACCAAAGGGGCACAAGTAAACATCTCTCGAGAGCCCCACAGATTCTGGCCCCTGAGACTGTTTTCTCTCCCTTTCCCACCCTTCCCTCCTGCTAACAAGCCAAGTGCATTAAAAAAAGATCATGACATTTTCCTTTCAACTTTAGCTACCTAATAATTCTTAACCAAGAATGACGGAACTCAATACCGAATCAATAAAGAAGAGCCACATGGCCCTTCTTAATCAAAATGTAAAAAGGACAATGCTCTCCCCTGCAGCTAGATAGGTGTGGGGTGAGGGAGAGCCGTAAGCGCAGAAGGAGCCATAGAAGAGGGGGGCTTTTCCTGTTACCTTCACTGGAGAAGCAGGAGCGAGGTAGTGTTGGCCTCCGTCTTTAATGATAGGATATAATTCCAATTTCACAACTTAATTATGGCTGGATGAAAAGGACAGCATGAAAACTAGTGTAGGGGAGGGAGTTTCGTCTCGTTAGGTTCACTGACACCTCATTAGGGACTCAAGAAACATTCTGCTTCCAGGCAGTTTTGCTACTCTCTCGATTCCCCCCCATTTATCTGGCGCCATTTATTTGACTTGACACAAGCAGGAGAATGGGATCTTTGATTTTTTTTTAGCTCATCAACTATCACTTCTAGCTCCCACTTCTCACTGCAAGGTTCTTTGTCAGGTTATGATCATCAACACCATTAGATTAGAGCTGCCAGAGTCATTTTCCAAAAAACATGAGCTGAATCATGTCACATACCTGCCGCAAACCTTGAATGGCTCCTCAGTGCCTATGGGACATCATGCTACCACAACAGCATGGAGCTCAGGTGCTCCATGCTGTTCCAGAACTTCTTCCTATCTCCTTCCCAAATATCTGTTCCAGTCATTGTGACAGTCCCACAAATGCAACAGAAAGTTGCATTTCTGTTGTTCAGGAAGCTTCCATGTCTCTTCTCAATGTCTCCTACTTCCTAATGTTTATTTCCTAAATAAACATTCACTTTCAGAGATTCAATGGAAAACACACTTTCATCCTTGGCTTGGCCAATGCCAGGAATTTTAGTACCAGGATTTCTTCTCTAGGTAGGTAATGGCTAATACCTGCCTCGCCTCACAACTAAGTTCCTTGAGGACAGTGCAGTGCTATAGCTAATGCTCTACTTTTTTGATGCTGTAACATCTGATTCAGGTTTCTTTCAATGATTCTAAGATGTCAGAAACTTTCTCTAAGATACCAAACTTGGCCAAAAAGGCTTTACAAAATAAATTAAATGTTACAATTTTCTCCTAATACCATCCTCACTCCCTTCCTTGCTCTTTTGAAAAGAGAAAAGGGTTGAGTTAAAGTGAGAACACAGGGAATCATGCCTACCCCCGAATTCTCATCTGTCTATAGCTTATACAAGATGCAGGAAAAAAACAAAAGGGATTGGTTAAGTCCCACTCTGAAACACCTAGTCAAGTAAAGCCACGGTACATGCCTGGGAGTGCACCCAAGAAGGGAAATGAAGGAATACGCACTGAAGACTACCAGACAGTGCTAAAAAAAACGAGTTAAGAAAACAGAGAAATAAAAATGCATCCATATTCATGGATTAAAAGAGTAAAGATTATTAAAAATACCCTACAGCATTATACAGACTCAAAATATTCTTGGTCAAAATCTCAGTTGCATTTTTTCAAGGAAATAGGACAAATAATTCTGAAACGTGTATGGAATCACTAAAAGAAAATCCAAAAAGCAATTCTGGAATACAAAACAAGAAAACTGGATAAAATATATGAGCTACATGGAAGACAATTGAATGTGGCCGATCACAGTCTGAAGACGGGGCTCTTTCACCTGATGTTGAAGTACATCCTTGTTCACCCACCGTTGCTACCACCAACAGAAGAAAAATCTTGATGACTCAGAGGAAGCAAAGAGAATTTCTTAGTCTTCTGAGTCCTATTCATATTTATTTGAAGTCTTTAGTGTATTTATTTGGATATTTTCCACAACTTCAAATTAAACCAAATGTGAACCTGAATTGATGCAACATGGAAAAG
Source organism: Cryptotis parvus (assembly GCA_021461705.1). Classification (NCBI taxonomy): domain Eukaryota; kingdom Metazoa; phylum Chordata; class Mammalia; order Eulipotyphla; family Soricidae; genus Cryptotis; species Cryptotis parvus. The sequence continues at coordinate 220,713 of JAJIBD010030930.1, forward strand.
GAATTAAACGTTAGGAGGTGTGAGTTTTATTTCCTGCAAATTGCTAGTTGTTGCAAAATGGCAGAATGACTTTTGGCAAGTTTCTTCTTTCGCCCACATTTCTAGTTGAGAAAAGCAATGGACTTACAATCTGTTGGGAAATCCCCATGTTGCATCCTTAAAATATGGGTCAAATGAAAAGGATACAAATGAGACTGATGCACTGTCTACTGTGCTAAAGAGACAACACCTTGAGATGATACACACAGATATGCGCTATGTAAATCATTCAGCATTACAGTCATGGGAATTGATACTAAGTTACTGTAAATAGGGATTGTCACTGTCACTGTCACTGTCTTCCCGTTGTTCATCAATTTGCTCGAGAGCGGCACCAGTAACATCTCCATACGTCCTGTCGCAAGAAAGTGTAGTCAAAGAGCATTTGCTTGCTCCAGGGACAGGAAGAGCCTCAAACCATTCTTCAGGTCATGGAATTGAGGTCCATAATTGTTACTGGTTTTTGGCACATCAAATAAGACACGGGTAGCTTGCCAGGCTCTGCCTGTAGAATTTGGGGGTGGAAGGCAATAGAATTGTAACAACTTCCTTAGAGACATTTAAGAATTCTAGAAAATTGGGGCCAGAGTGATATCACAGTGGGTAGGGCGTTTGCCTTGCAAGTGGCTGACCCGAATTAGCTAAGAATAAAATTTAGCATCACATTTGGATTCTTTGTCATGAAAGAGCCAGTGTTACATTATGACAGAGAGAATGGATTTCAGAGATACCCCAATGTTCAAGAATTGACCCCCCAGGAGCCAGAGAGAAATTAGAGGGGTTAAGGCACTTGCCTTGCAGATGACTGGCCCTAGTTTAATCCCCTGGCACACATATGGATCTCTAAGCATGTCAAGACCAACCCCTTTGTACTGTCAACTCTGATTCAAAACCTCACACACATAGACACACACAAAAAAGAATTGGTTTTATCATATACTGACCAAGTGGTAACCTTGAGTGAGTCATGTTAGCGCTCTAAGCTTCATATTCTATGTCCATGATATGACTGAGTCATTAACAATAAACACACACATATATATAAGATAGGGACCCAAAAATGACACAGAGAGCAAGAGTGAGAGCGAAGCGTGAGCGAGAGAGAGAGAGAGAGAGAGAGAGAGAGAGAGAAAGTATCTGCCACAAAGTCTGACTTGGGGGGCCAGCGGCGGATGGAAACTAGGGATATTGATGACAGGAAATGTATCCTGGTGAAGGAATGGGTGTTGGAACACTGCATGATTGAAACCCAATCATGATCAGCTTTGTAACTGTGACTCATGTGATTAAAAAAGACTTATTGGAGTAAATTAGCTTAAATATTATACCAGGTATAACGTGAACAACCAGTTAGAGTACCACCAATATAGGAGAAAGTTTCATTAAGGAACTGGTTCTTGAGGCTACATAGGAGCTTTCTAGGAAAATATGGTGAAGAAAAGAAGATTTCAGGAAAAAAGAACATCAAGAGTAATGAGTCGCAGTCTGAGAACATCTTGAAATGTGTTCATTCTGCTTCCATACATATAAAATGAGAATCAAAATGTCTGCCTTTCTCCCATTTTTTCTCAAGAATTTCATATTCTTAAAGTGAATGTGCTCATGTCTCCATAACACAATTCACTTGGAGACAGGAAGAAATGTACACACCAATATGACTATCATTTTTCTTTAAAACAGGCCTCTGATCTCTAGCAATAAGGCTGTCACCATGACATCATGGAGCCCCATGGAGAAAGAGCTCCATGAGGATGGCAAAATGCCCATCTTTCTTCCACTGTCATAAGTTATGTGGTCCCACAGGAATCTTGTCTCATGACCCCTCAGATCTGTGGCAAAAATCCCAAGGTTGAGTATTACCCTAAATAAAACAGTTTAGGTCTTAGAATACAAAGAACTTGAAACTCCAGGAAAGAACAGAATAGAAACAGGGTAAACACAAAATTGCCCAGGAAATAATAGTATAAACAGTTAAGGTCTTTTAGATACCTACTGATTGGCTATGTGAAAAAGCCAGCCTCTAATCATCAAGTACCTACTGTATGTTGATACACTTACTAACAGTTCTTTATTGGTGATGGGAGGGGATAGGGTTTGGCCACACCCAGATGTACTCAAAGCTTACTCCTAGTTCTGTAATCACTCTTGGTGGGGCTTAGGGAATGATTTAGGGTGACAGGGATTAAACCCAGGCAGGCTGCATGCAAGGCAAATGCCCTACTCACTGTACTATCACTGCTTACTGTCCTTAATATCAGCTCATGTGTTGAGAGCTGGTAAAGAGTGAAGTTGAATCAATGGACAGCAGTGAGACCATGTACAACTGCCCGGACAATGTAAAACTTGGACAACCTAAGCCTTGTATGTTTATGTCAGGCAACCTAAACCTTGTATGTTTGTTTATCTCCCTTGTGTTTGTCTCATTCTCTGAGACCAAGCCCTGCTGGGTAAGGCTAGCTGTGCCCATCCATTGGCATTAGACACAGATCCTGTCCATGGTTAGTTCTTATGAGTCCTTGCTGTCCCTGAGTAGATCTGAAAACCACAGTCACAGACAAAATGATAAACTACAGTGAGCTTGCCCAAGCAAAAGAAATTGGGGAGGCATCTAGGGTGGCAGGAACATGCTAAATAGGCTCAAATAAAAGTATATGTGGAACTTGTTCTTGCTCTTCTAGCAAAATGGAAACACTTCACCTTGGCAGAACTCTCAGGTTTGAAGCAGCGTTGGAATTGGCCCTTTGAAGAAGATAATGGCCTCTGCATCCCTTATTAGCACCTTACTAACACACGCTATGTTACCTCAGCAAGGGACAGTAGCTTCTCTAGTCCTCAAATTTCTCATCTGGAACATGAGGAAATTTGGATAATTGGCTGGTTATGCCTTAAGTACTTAGATGGGGAGCGTGGAAGGAGAAACTTATCCATAAGATAGGGGTGGAGGACAGGGAATTGGCGTGAGAGGGGAAGCGGAAGCTGACATCCACGCTGGCTACATACCATGTGCCCTTCTCGATGTCCACATGCTCCCTCTTCACATCCTACCAGTCTTAGAAATGGGGGTGAACTGGGGCCAGAGTGATAGCACAGTGGGTAGGGCATTTACCTTTGCAACGTGGCCGAACCAGGTTCAATCCCCAGCATCCCATATGGGGACCTAGTTCCACCAGGAGTAATTCCTGAGTGCAGAGTCAGGAGTAACGCCTGAGCATTGCCAGGAGTAAACCCTGAGCATCACCAGGTGTGACCCAAAATGCAAATAATAATAATAATAATAATAATAATAATAATAATAATAATAATAATAATATTAAAAAGAAATGGAGTGAACGACAACTTCCTGCCACTCCATGTCTGGAATCAGTTAAGATCCACTTGACTGCCTGACTGCTAATGAAGTGGTAGGAGAAGATTTCAGTCTGCAGCAAAAGTCAGGCTTCCTGCAACTTTCCTTCCCCTGACTTGGACAGGGGAAGAGCTGTGGGTTGGCCAGCAGCTGGCCGCAGAGTGAACCCCCCTATCTGGGTCTCAGTCCTTCACACATGCTGCTGGCAGCTAAGATTCTCCTGTTTCCCAGGAGGCATGTTGGAGCACAGGGACAGAGAGCTCCGGGTTTTCTGCTCTCCCACTTTATTAGTCCTGGGCTAGGAATGGCAGAGCTTTCCTTGGTGGAAATATGGGTCCACCTGCAGGTTAATGACCTTTCCAAAACCGTGCATCATTACAAAGCTCTAACAAACTGCCCAGCAATTAAAGGACAGGGTTCCCTGATTCTACCAAGTTTCTTTCTCTTCCCATGCTATTATAGGAAGCCAAGTGCAAACACACACACACACACACACACACACACAAGACGGTGTCATGAGTATCATATGAATGGCAGAAATGCCATGCACTATTTTTAAATATGTAGTGCAAACATTTAGGTTTTCATAGTGACTTGTCATCACAGCATCTCAGTTATAGTGAATATGCATCTGTATATAAATGTATGACTGTGTGTCTATATAAATGTGTACATGTATATGTATTGCGCATGTCTTTGTCTGTTTTTATGTATCTGTGTCTGTGTATTTCTGGGACTTCATATTGTAGCCCTGTAGCAACAAGCTTTGGGATGCACATAAACAGTGAAGGCAGTAAGATGGTTGCTAGCAAGGAATATGTCCCATCTTAAAGCTTTGCATGCAATACACAGAAGACCTTATATATCCAGACAGATGAATTCATGGAGAAATGATAGTTACATACTCAAGATCCAGCACTGTACAAATTTACATTAAAATAGTAAAATAGTATTCTGGAGTTGGAGAGACAGCTCAACATGCTGAGAACATGCTTTGCCTATAGGAGGGCCAAGCTGGATACCCACACACTGCATGGTCTTCTGAGTCCCCATGGGAGGATATCACACTGGTGGTCTTCTGAGCCTCTATTGGACAGTAAGGCTGTATACCCACACTGCATGGTCTTCTGAGCCCCTAAAGGAGGGCCAGGCTGTATACCCACACTGAATGGTCTTCTGAGCCCCTATTGGACAGTCAGGCTGTATACCCACTGAGCACCTATGGGAGGACCAGGCTGCATACCCATACTGCACTTCTGAGCACCACCAGCAGAGACCCTCCCTCAGAAGTACAGGCTGCCCCTTAGCACTGCCAGGTGCTACCCAAACTCCAAATCATTCCTTTATGTATTGGGAATAGGAATTTCTACGATAATGGGAATATGTTATTCCCATTCTGGCATCCTTAATTGTACTTTTAAAAATCCTCCAGATCCTCTTTCGTAGTGGAATAGAGGCAGTATGGTATGGTGTTAAAGAGATGGTGAGTGGTGTCCATATGTTTATGCTGTACTTGTGCGTGTTACTGTCTGAATAACACTGAGACAGTTGCTCTTTTGAGTTGTTGTTTTTATTAGTTATGGATAATTTTGGATAAATTATAGGCAATGATATACATATTAAAAACCACCAAATAAATAATTAAATACTAGCCACTCCAATTCTCTTTAGTCTTCTATTTTATGTAAGAAAGCAGTCCAGAGAGAAAGTACAGGATCCAACCCTTAGCACTGCCTATACAGCCTTCTGAGCAGTGGGAGGAGTGATCCCTAACCGCTGAGCCAGGTGTAAGCCCTGTAAACAACTGAATGGGACCAACTACCTCCTCCACCGCTCACCTCCCTTTCCTGGAACTAAGCATCCAGCATAACAACCTAAAATTGTGAGCTATAGGATAAGACGCAAACTGCCTTCTTTTTTAGCTGTGTGTATTTAGGTAAGTATTTTTGTTCTCTGGGCTTTATTTTCATTGTGGAAAAATAGAATAATGACAACTTCCTCATAGGTTTTCCAACCTGTGTGTAAAGTGAGATCATTCACATAAAACAATTATCAATGTGCCCAGCACATACTAAGCAGGTCACTGCTATTGTATGAGGCATGCTGGCAGTGGATAATAGATCTGAGTCTACACTTGCTTGTCACTGTTTATTAATCGTAGTTGGAGGACTAGTAGTACTATTTTATTGCTAGTATGATTACATTTAGATCAAGGGGATTCAAAACTGAGTCTTCTCATTTCTCTGTGAACGTATGTGTTAACAAAAGATAAATTTTAAAACAGTTTAGAATTAATCTATTTATTAGGTCCTTATATTGAATGAAATATTGTGTTGGTCCAGGTGCACTTAGAAGAAAATTCACTGGTTTGAAACAAATAGCAGAGGTTTAGTGCCGCTGGGCAGGGCCTACTGTGCTGGCTTGGATTTGCTTCGATGCTTGTTTTTTTTTAAATTAGTACTATGTTTAGAACATGTGGATTTAGTTCTATTTGAAATTCAGGAGAGTCTGTCTTGGGCTTTATTAAATCCCTTGCTTATATAGTCTTTTCATTAAATAAAAACCCTCTATGAATAGAATACAGTGATAATGCTCATAATAACATAGCAATACAACTATGGTTCACCTTATCACTATATATATATACTAGGACTCTCAGCACTTTCCCTGAAGCTGACTCACGTGAGGTCTGGGTCATCTCCATAGTAGCTGGTACTAGTAGGAACACAAGACATTTCAGGAAATACTGAGTGAGGCAGTCAAGCTGAGGGAGACCAGCAAAATATCTAAGATCCCATCAGAGTACACACTTTACCCAGCCATAGTTCAGTCTACAGCAGCACATGGCTTCCTGAAATTCACTGGGCACATGGCTGCAGCTCCCTCAAGCGTGAGCCAGTGACATGGTGGTCCCCAGCTCCCATTGTAAGGGCCTGCAACCTTGGTTCCTAGCATTGAACTGTCAATTCAAAAGGCCAAGTATTGTCAGAAGAGGTCTCTGGATCCCCTTGCCCCTACTTGGGAGTCCCAAAAAATACATGTTAAAATAATTTAATGTTATTTTGCATCACTTGTATCACTTGTCTTCCCATTGTTCATCAATTTGCTCAAGTGGGCGCCAGTAACGTTGGGAATGAGGTTCATTGTTGTTACTGTTTTTGGCATATCAAATACACCACAGGTCACTTGCCAGGCTCTGCCATGGCTCTGGGTTCATCCCAGGGGACCCAGTTTTTTCTTTGTCAGACCACCAACCATCCAGGGCCCACAGGGCAGAGTCCTGGCTGTAGACAAGCGTGTCTCCTATCTGCCACCTGCTGATGCAGTTGGGCACTGCAGCTACACCTGAAATACCTCGAGGTGCAGTAAATTAAAATTAATTTAATGTTAAAATAATTTATAAATTAAATTAAGATCCCATCAGAGTACACACTTTACTCAGCCATAGTTCAGTCTACAGCAGCACATGGCTTCCTGAAATTCACTGGGCACATGGCTGCAGCTCCCTCAAGCATGAGCCAGTGACATGGTGGTCCCCAGATCCCATTGTAAGGTCTCCCAGAGAGGCATCGAAAGAGCTATGCTTGGAATATCATGTCTCACTCAAGTGAGTGAAGGAATCGGAGTTCTGACCTCCCTCGCTATTCCAGAATCAGAGACGCTGTCTCGTTTGCCAAGGCATCGAAAATCAGATGCGCTGGACATGTAATGCGATTTGGAGACAACTGCTGGACAAGAGCTGTTACCGACTGAATCCCACGGGATGTCAAAAGATCACGTGGCCGCCCACCTACAAGATGGTCAGACTTCCTTGTTAAGACCCTGAAGGAACGGCTGAGGCTCTTCATATTCCTGAATCAACCAGATGCCATTGCTACATTGGCACGTGATAGGTCCAATGGAAATGTTACTGGTGCCCGCTCGAGCAAATAGATGAATAACGGGATTCAAGTGATCAAGTGATCAAGTGAATTTTTTTAAAAAACCAACCATAGATCCCACAATAAAGAAGGGGACAGATCATCAACAGGGAGGAGCTAGAGGGGTTCCCAAATCCCTGGACTCAATGATCTAAGCCCCTCTGCCTCTGCAACATCCTGTGGCCTAGAAAAGGAACTCTCAAGCAGACACACTGATGTGATACCAGAAAGAATTTTCTGCTTTTCCCATAGAATATGCTATAACATAAAAAGGACCCACTTGGCAGGGCCACCTCACTGTTCCCTTTTCCAGACTAGGGCCAGGATTCCTATGGGGAGTTGGAGGGACCCAGGAAATGAGGCAGGATATGCTATCCACTTAATACTTCTAAGCCTCCAGCAACAAGCCAATTCACAAGACAAGAAGTCCTGTGAAGCCAATTCAGCTACTGGCTTGGAAGAACCCAGCTTTCTTCTGTGGGTTAGTGGGGGAGGGCAGTCAAGGATTGTACAGAGGGTCTGGGGATCACTCTCAGTGATAATTGACCAGCCAGTAAAAGTCTGGTGGTCTATTGCCTGGTCCTGGTGATGTGGTGTTGCTCAGATCCGGTAGGGCTGTGGACTCCCAGAGGCAGCCCAGAAGTGCTCAGGGACCATGCCCTGCTAGGGACTGAACTCGGGTCTAGCACACGTCAGGCTCCACTCTGGACCTTTCAACCAGCATCCTGGCATGGAAGAAACTCACCTTTACCTAACCATTGGACTTAGGAGTAGGGTGCCTATTTTAGCTTTTATTATCTTGACATTCAATGTCAAAACCAATCAATTCCAAGTCTGAGATTACAGTGCTCACTGCTGAGGTTTTCTTCTAGGAGTTTCACATTCAAATCTTTAAATCCATGATGGAATAAACATTTAATATTTGTGTGTGTGTCATTTTAATTATGGACTTACTTATTTTTATGTTATTTTGTTTCACAAGGCCAAAAACAACACAGAATGGAAGAGATGTCTACACTAACCGGTCAAAGCAGCTCTTCACAATGGCCCAGACATGGAAACAGCCGAAGCATCCAGCCTTAGAAGAAGGGGCAGAGGTATCACAGCAGATGCATGAAAGAACATTACTCACTATGAGGAAGAAGCCACTTTTATTTATGCACCACAAGAATGGACACCGAAGGCATTAAGTGAAGCAAAATACATTTCATAGACACCAGTGCATCATGGGATTGATCTAAATAGAAAACATTCTAACTAAAGAGCAGTGGTTACCAGGGGGTGATAAGTGGGTAGGGAAATGGGGGGGAAGTTGGGAAAAAGGGCAAAAACTTTCAGCCTTAACAGGTATAAGATCCAGGGCTGAGGAAATTATTCAAAGAGCTGGTACACATGCATTGCATGCTGGAGCTCCAGGTTTGACACCCCCCCACCCCAGCCGGTGCCAGTTGGTTCTTCTGAGCACTTCTGGATGCAATTTATCTGAGCACTTCTGGATGTGCCCTTGCCAACACCAACCAGATAAATAAGTTAAAGTAGATAATGGCGACCATAGTTGCTAATACTGTATTCTAGTGTAATGTGTGATTTACAGCTTACTTGTACATATTAACTGCAAAACCACAAAACCCCTGATTTCAGAGAACGCCCTTTGACTTGTTGTAAATGACCTTGCCCAACTTCCTTTTTATGTGAATGCCTTTATCGTGGATGTCATGATCGAAACTCCTTATTAGGATGGAATTGCTGTACTACAACCCCTACATCATTGCTGTACTTGATGCCATGATGTAAGTGGCCCCAGGCATTGCTAACACGTAATACTGAGTATGACTCAGGATGAGTCTGCAGAAATGCCCTATAAAACAGCTTTTGATACTGCTTGAGGCTGACCATCTCAGACATCCTTGTTCTCTGGACTCAGCCCCTTGTTCTCCCACCACAGCCTTTGTTTTCATGTGCTTTATTTGTGCATAAAACGTGTATAAAATTTGCTAAGAATAGAATTAAAACTTCTTTTCTCTCTGTCTTTAAAAGAGGGAGAAATTTATCTTTAAATTTCTTGGTCCAAGAAATTTAAATTCTTGGAGTGATAGCACAGCAGATAGGGCATTAGCCTTGCATGTGGCTGACCCGAGTTTGATCCCAAGCATCTCATATGGTCCCCCAAGCACCGCCAGGAGTAATTCCTGAGCAAAGAGCCAGGAGTAACTCCTGAGCATCGCCTGGTGTGACCCAAAAAGCAAAAAAAAAAAAAAAAAAAAAGAAAGAAAGATTTAAATCTTGTGCAAGCAGGGATCTTGCAAGGGAAGCAATGCCCATTATTCCAATGTCAACCCTGAGGGCATCAGATTTCTTGCAATGTTTCCCACAGCAGTGACTGATGATTTGATGGGTAACATGTGCAGAGACCAGTTCTGTGTGGAGCACACCCACTCCAGTCTGCCTGAGGCTGCCAGTTGAACTCATGGTCGCCTCCTTCGGCCTAAAAAAAGACTGAAGATGCTGTTTTTATTTTTATCATGAAGTAAATCAAGCCCATTAACATGATTCAGGTGCCGGATCTTTGAAAGTCTAGATAAAGCTAGCTGGTGCTCATGCCCTGTCTGCTCTTTAAAAAAATCTAGATAATGGTTAGGTAAGACAGAGAAGGGAACATGTGTGAAGAAATGTCGAAAGGGCTGATACCAACATAGAACTGAGCATTAAATACAGGCAAAAAAAATGCACATGATGGCTTCTAAGTGTATGTAGTACAACCCACAATTTGTAAGGGAAGGAAAAGAGAGAGAGGGAGAGAGAAAAGAGATAAAGAACCTGCCATTTAGGCAGGCTATGGGAGGGGGGAGGGAATTGGGAACATTGGTGGTGGGAAATGGGCACTGGTGGAGGGCAGGGTGCTGGAACACTATGTGACCGAAACCTCTAAACATGAACAACGTTGTAATTGTATATCTCACGGTAGTATAATAAAATCTAGATAATGGTAGCTTGCTTTCATGTTTCAGCCAAATTCTCAGCAAGATTGCTTCTGTATATTTTCATGAGCCTAATGGCACTTGTCTGCATGCACACAAACCCTTGGCCATCATTTGTTGTTATTTTTTTAAAAATACTTATCTCTGTTCCCTTCTTCCACTTACGATTCTTGATACTTAAGCTTCTATAGTTTAGGAAAGAGCCAAGATCGGTACTTAAGTCTCTGTATTTACTCCGCCCCCACCACCCAATCATCCATCTTACACTCCTGCATAGTTAGTCCACATTTGTGAATGTCTTTGCGCCTTTTTAGGAAGCCTACATTTCCTTAACTTACTCTCATCTCCTATTCATCCTTCAAAACCCTAGTGAAGATTGCCAGGGTCCAGCATTACCTTCCTAAAGTTATTCTCACTTAACTGATTCAGATGCTTGTATCACTTGTATCACTTGTCTTCCCATTGTTCATCAATTTGCTCAAGCGGGCGCCAGTAACATCTCCAATCATTGGGAATGAGGTCCATTATTATTACTGTTTTTGGCATATCAAATATTCCTTGGAATTTCCACAGAACTTTGCACTTTCCTTCCCGGCCTCTGTCACAGGGCCCTCTCCTGTTTGCCTACATGCTCATCTTCTTGCCTCTGAGCTCCTAGAGGGCGAGCACCTATCATACCTCTGCGGTCAGCAGGCTGCCACAGCCTGAGTATGTTGTGGTGTCATGCATGTTCTTATATTGATTCATTTCTTTAGTAATTGAGCAATTAGTCCATCGATCTCTTTTAGTTGCTCCGAGTCCTTTTATCCTCATTTGAGACTCTCGAGTGGTTTCTGAATAGATGAAGTCATGGACAAATGAGGAACGTGGAGGTCACTCTGTCAAGTTTCCAAGTACTCGGCTTTGATCCTCCTGCACTTGGCATCCAGGTGCCATGAAGCACTAGGTAGCTTGAGAGAAGCAGGGGATGCAATTACTCCTCACGGAGCTGATAATAAGTCACATTGCCAACTTTATCCCCGAGCCTCTCAACACCTCCCTTCTTCATTTTCTGCTCTTCTTTCTATACTTCTTCATCCTCAGGCCCTTATCTTCAACTGGATTTTTCAGCACCTGAGGATCTGACTCAAGCTCTAAATCTAAGTAGCTGTGTGATCTTGGGACATTGCTTGCCCTCTCTAAGCCTCACTGTCCTTTGATGTCAGATTTAGTAAGGTAGAAAGGGGCAGACAGTGCCTGGTCAGCAAAGGCAGACAAAGAAAGTGGCTGGGAGGACAGGGGCCTGGATGTGGGAGGACCTGGGCTGCTCTGTCTGAAATCCACACTCCCATCTCTGCTATCGTCAGAGGCTCTGAGGGTTTTGCTGAGGACAGTGAATCATCTAAGTGATTGGGATATTGTAAATCAAAGAGGATAATAGGTATGAAAGCTTCTACAAGCATTAGACTGTGCCCAAAAGCAGACCCGATAGACATATCTCTAGGAAAGCCCAGGCCTGACACTCCGTTTTCTCAAACGGCTGCTCACGACTATGCTTTAGGGAGGTGTTAACAGGAGCTGAAGGAAGAGGAAGAGGAAGCCTTGTTCTGTGATCTACAAATAGCGGGTAACCCGAGAATAAGCATTTTTCATTGTTTAACACTATCTATTCCCTTGTTTTGTCGCTATATTCGGTAACTAAGTGAGATCATCTGGTATTTGTCTTTCCCCTCTGACTTATTTTGTTTAACACGATGCCCTCCAGTTCTATCCACGCTGCAGTGAACTGCATGATTATATCTTTTCTTAGAGCCAAATGCTGGGGAGAGGGAGGATGAAGGGGCAACGAGGACCGGGCTGGAGGTGGCATGGGGGCAGTGTTGGAGGGCTGTGGGCAAGTTGGTGGTATTGGATTCATTGACTTTGTAAATCAATACCATAGAATTTCACACTAGTGTAATACCTCACCTAAAACATAGTACATTTTTTGGTTTGTTTCTAGGCCACACCCTGTTGTGCTCAGGGATCACTCCTGGCTCTATGTTCAGGAATCAGTCCTGGAGGGCATAAATGGGGTGCTGGGGGTTGAATTCAGGACTACACATGCAAGGCATGCACCCTACTTACTGTATTATTTCTCCAGCACAGAAACTATAGAACAGTTTTAAAGGAAAAGAAAAACAAGGATGAACCTCATTTCAAAAAAGGTTGAACCTCATTTCAACCTTTTTTAAAAGGTTCATCTTTTGTTTTTTCTTCATCCTCATTTCAAACAATGAAATGAGGTTCTTCAGAGAGGCCAGCACTGCTGTCGGGCTGCAGGTGCTGGGGGCCATGGCAGGAAATGGTCTCTTGAGGATCCGCAATATCAGTTATTCCTGGACCCCTTTCATCCCCTCGAGCTTCAGATGAGCAGGTTTTGGAAATATAGTCTGACATTACAGCAGTGACGAAGTGATGTTAAAATTGGAGCATTTTTATTTCCTCAGGTGTAAAATCTTAGGCCAGATGAGAAAAATTCCAGTCTGTTTCTGCTGCTCAACCAGAACTTTGTGGAGATAGTCATGAACAATGGAGGAACTGTAATTTGGAGTCCAGACTCCTGGGCACTGACACCAAGTCCCTGCTTGGCCCTGGGCCACTCCCTAAGGTCTAGTTCATTGGTTAGATGGAAGAAGTCTCAAGGCCAGGGACCTGTCAGAGAGGTCCAGTCATGACCAAGGGCATCTGTTGAGGGGAAGAGGAAGGAACAAGGTGTGTAGGTCTGATGTCTTAATGACAGAGAGCAGGGTTGTGCCTAGCTCACAGATCAAGGTAGGGGAAGGTGATCTGTAAAAGGAAGGCCCAAGAAGTCAGGCCCCAAAACATAGATACTGAGCATCCTGACAGTAGGCCACTGTTGGGGAGATGACTTCATGCCTAACTGTTCATTTTCCCTTTTATTCTCTGCGTTAAGATAATGGAGATACCCCCTTATACCAGGGCTGGGATCTCATCCCACGTTGCCTCACATGTCTGCCTCTCAGCTCCTGGGTTGCATTCATATTGGACTTCATGGAGGTAAGAAGAGTTGTTGAGACTGCCTGAAACGCTGCTGATGACACAAGGAAGCCATGTCCACTCTCCCGCGTGCAATGGGCTGTAACTAGAGACAGCTCCTTCGACCTGCTTTCCCCCATGTTCATCCACGGTCTCACACAGCGCCATTAGAAAACACAGACCAGTCATGCCCTGACCACTGCACTGCCATTGCCTCTCTGCTTTGTCTTATATTAACCCACTTGCACCAGCCAACACTCCTGCCATTGCTTCTGGATCCTCTGCGGCTTCCATCCGGCAACAGAGGTGACTGTAGCGACCCCCCTCACGGAGACGGCCCACCCATAGTGGGGCCGGGGTCATGCCCAACCTCGCCTAACACTTAGCTGCCCTCTGTCCCCTGTCAGTGAGGATGAAAAGGAAACATGAAGGCAGGAATCTTAAGCGGGTGTTTCAGAAACAGTTTCATGGAACAGTGAGCTAAGCATATGATTTTTAAAAAGACCATTTCCAGATGAACTGTTAATTCCATTTTTAATTTCTTGGAAGTTCCCTGGGGGACTGAGTGATGGTGTTTTGGTTTCTGCAGGAAATGGAGTTTCTTCATCCTTGATCTCGGGGAGATGGGCAAGGCCATTAACATGGCAGCCTCCTGCCAGGCCCTCAGGGAGAGCAGAAACCGGAGCTTTTCAATACAAAATGTGAGTGTTCCCCTTCCTGCCTGGGGTCAGCAGGGCTAGGAAACTGTATCTTTTTTATGAAGTGGGGGGCTGGGGTTGGGGCCACACCCCACAGTGCTTAGGGCTGATGCCTGATACTGCGCTCAAGGGTTACCCCTGACAGTGCCTGAGAGGAGGGCGCATGCAGTGTGCAAGGCAAACGCCCTGTACTCTCCAGCCCAGGCTTATCACGTCTTTTTTGCTCCTCTGACCTGCTGCATTTCCTAAGCAGCTGCCTTTGTCTGATCACCCAACACCACTGGTCCCCTTCTCTGTAGCCAGGTTCTCCCTTCTCACTGTCCACCTCCTACTCCCCTCACCCCCACGCTTCACTCTGAGGGTTTTCAAAGTGGTCCCTAGACCCGGAGCATCAGTGCGCTCAGGAACTTTTGAAAATGTACATTTTAGGCCATTGTCCCTTCTCAAGCCAATCCCTAAGCAGAAGCACTGAGTGAGGAATTCTGAGGGAAAGCCCCACCACCTGAGCTCTCTTCCTCAATGCCTCTGAGAAAGTCTAGACCCATGGGAGATGGTGGGACCTTGCAGGGAGGAAGAGGACACTCTTAGTAGAGAGCCCCTCACCCCCAGGAGACCCTCAGTTAAAGTTCTGTTTAGTGGCGATATAGTGCCGCCAACACGCTGCGCATTACAATCTCTAATGCAAAGTCAAGGGATCATCATGCATGTCACTCAAGCATGGGGACTGGCTCTGCAGACGGGGCTGGACATCAGGTGGTCATCCTCCATCAGCCGAGAGCTGCTTTGTCTTCCGAACATCACCGGAATGGCTATGGTCACTTCTTTATAAGGAAAAATGTGGCTGGGTTAGACAGTCTCTGAATCTGCTGCATTCAGAGCTGTTTCTCAGACATAGAGGATGGAGGCTCTGGAGTTTGGGAGCCCTGGAAGCAGCTCCAGGCAATGAAAGTTTTTATTATTATATGGATGCAATATAAAGCAGGTCAAAATCCTACTTCCTGGAACACAAAAACTACCTAGAATTGGAACCTGAAATAACAAAGCTGCCCTAAACATTATTATTATTATTTTCCTCCAGTATCAGCATGGCAGAAGTTTCACTTCACCTGTCTCAAAAATTTCCTGAGCCCAAATGAAAGATAACAGTCACCTGGGTCAAAGAGCTATATATCTATATTTGCATTTATCTATTTAGGCATATCAGGTAGCTATATATGCATTTTCTTTCCCACAAGCAGATTTTAATCACAACAATAGAATGTCTTGCAAAAATGTTTCTTTTCCTTTCTGTCCTTACTTTTTACTCCCCACCACCCCATTTAATTTCTTCCTTCCGTTTAGTTGCACTTTATTTCTTTAAGGAGGGTCCAGTGCATTTTAATCACAATGTCTGCTGGCTTGCTAGAGCTACTGATGAAAGGATCCCAAGCTCAGCCACTCAGTTCATTTAGATGTGAACTACCCAGTTCAATGAGAAAAGCAAAGGGTAAAATGAAATGACACAGCCTTTTGGCTGATTTCCCATTTCTGTGTATTAAAGGCCTGGGATGGCCTTTGATGACCCAGATTCTAGAACAATAATGCCCTAGAAGGAGTTCATATAATATTAATAGCGTATTATTGAGGGAGATAAATATAAAACCCAAACTTAAAAAAAATAAAAGGATGGCAAGAAAAGATGATCAAAATTCCTTCTCTCTTATTTCAAAGTAACAATCATCACCAAAATAATGACTAGTGCTAGCACAGAGCTCTACGGTTTATAGACTGCTTCGACATCCATTAAGCCAGTTAACCAGCAGTTGGAATAGCTAAGATTTATGAAGCGCTTACCTATGTCAGGCACGGTGCCAAGTGCCTAACGTGGATTATGTTAACTTCATCTTTCTAACCACCGGCATAGACGTCCACATTTTACATAAATGAAAACGGAGGCTGAGATGCTTGTACTAGGTTGCACGGCTAATAGGAAGTAAATCTAAGATGCAACCCCCTAGGGATTTGATTCTGTTCGTCTTAGCAGCATCTTACAGAAAGGAAGTCTCAGCTCGGCTGGGTCAGGCGGCATGCCAAGGCGATACAGCCATCAGGAGCGGGGCTTGAAGGTAAACTCAGGGACCTCCATTTTCAGCTTGTTGCCAACCTCTGCAGTCTCTGGTCCTGGAAAGAAAGGCCTTTGCCAGTCCGCCTGCCTCCTCTGCAGACCAAGTTCCTTGTAGCTACTTGAACTTTCCCTTCCATAATAAACATGGAAAAAATAAAAAGGAGAGATTGTGAGAAATGAGCAATAAATGCTCCTGCAGAGAAAACTAAACAGAAGCAAAGCAAGAATCATGCAGTGGTGTAGACTCGGAGGGCAGGTCGAGAATGCAGATGGGACACGGAGCCTTTTGCTCTTGCTAAACTCAGAGGCACATTATATGGCCTGATGGAGCTGTGGGCACCAGAAAAGGCCAGCGCAAGCATCGCCTTCCCAGACTGAATCCTCCTGAGGAAGAAGCAAGAATCACTGGGTATTACAGACTTCCCTGACTTCTAGACAGGGATCTTTCTGAAGGCAAGTTCCCTACCCACAGCCACAACACCATGCACGGGAACTGGTTCTTGGAAAGTAGGAAGACTGGTAGAGAACAGAAATGCACAAATCTGGCTGCTGTCAACAGCAAGGCAGGAATCTCCCGCTTCCTGGACTTGGTGCTCATCTGTGAAGTGCAAACAGCAAGAGCAGCCCCTTCACTGAACTGTCCTAAGGTCACTGAGCATGACACGTGGGGTCAGAGGGCAGAGAACATGCTCAGGACCCAGGGTTGTTGCTGTCAAACAGCTGCATTAAAAGCAGTCACCACCTCCTATAGACTCTCCACCTCCGTTTCCTCACGTTATGATGAGGATCTGAGGCCGTACAAGAGAGGACTTCCCCAGAGTTGGCAGTTAGCACGGAGGGACACAGAAAAATCAGGTCTTCCTCTGCCTCCTGTCACACTGCCTGCTCCTCCCTGCCACCTCTGGGCCTCCCAGGGTCTGCTGCCTCAAAGATAAGACTTTTCTGGGACTACCCTTTCTGATCTGCCTGGAGGGCATGTTTGTTTGGGGGCCACACCAAGCTGTGCGCCGGGCCTACTCCTCGGAACTCAGGGATCACTCCTGGCAGTGCTCCAGGAAGTATGTACGGTACCAGGAATCAAACCTGGGTGAGCCATGTGCAAGGCAAGCACCTCACCTGCTGTGCGATCTCTCTGGCCTGAAGGGAGGCTCTAGAAGGGACCAAAGAGGGAGGTGCTTACAGCTTTGTTCCCAGGTACTGTAACTTAACTTCAGCTTGGTGTTTTGTCTTTCTAATCCGATGGATTTTGCAACTTGTAAAAGATAACAGAAAGTGTCTATCTTGACTTTCAGGCAGGCTTGCATGGCAGGGCCGAGAGAAGTGTGTGTAGGTGCTATCTGGATTTTGCAGCATGAGGACGAGAGGGCCATTCAACTTTTTAAGAGTAAAAGAAAACCAGCAGCCTGGCGCGACCTGCATGTGCCTCTCTATTAGTGCAGATGCCGCCACAGTCTCCTGTGTGTGCCTGGGCTTGGGGGAAATCCAATAAAATGCAGGATGCAGAAATGCCTTGAAATCACTAAGTGCCTGCAACAACCGCTGCCCTGTCCCCGCACAGTACACTGAGCTTGTGCAAAATACAGGCACTGGAGGTGAAGGAGGGGCAGGAAGCAAACCTGGTTTCTTTCTCCTGAGTATCTCAAAGCACTGCAAGACTCACTATGGAATAACATAGGAGGCAGAAACCACTGATATGAAGTTGCTCTCCTTCTGCACCCTGCTGCGCCAGCTCTGTTGCTAGTGGCCATGAGGGAGTGGTTTTTGGATTTTCTAGAAGAGTCCTCAGAGAGGCAAGGGCATGTGTTGGGAAGAAACTGGACTGTGCAGATGAGGGATAAGTCTGCCAGCTGCTCCCCTGCCAGGGGATGCAGGGAGGGATCTGGGAGAGGTAACGAGACTTGAAACTTGTCTCTTTCACACACCTCACTCCTGCCTACTTGAGGTGAGAGAGATCACTGGAGCAGCAAGCAGAATTTAAACAGCTTTGGCCTCCCTAATGTATTAAACAGGTTTATTATGTATAATGGGAGAGACCGATGTCATTGGCTTCCAAAGCTGTGGTCCTGACGCTGCCTCAAAGAGCAGAAGTCTCATAGAAGCATGTATAGCAGGGACATGCTCTAGGCAGCCATGCCAGCACCACAATGCTACTTAATCCCCAGAAGCTGTATGGTCAGTGTCTCTGTCCACACTGTACAGATGGGGTGACTCAGAGCAGGCACACTTATGCATTTATTCGCAATGTACACAGGCGATGCTTAGAACCATGAGCTGCCTAGGAAAGAACCTCAGGCCTGCTGTGGGAAAGGGCAAGGCCATGCTTGACTCCTCTTCCCTCACCCTCCTCACCCTTGGCTTTGTTTAGGTGACATGTTCCCTGGGGTGCTCGCTCTTCTCCCTCTCTGATGAGGAGGGGTGCCTGGGTCCTTCTCACTGTATCACTGTATCACTGTCTTCCGTTCATCATCGATTTGCTCGAGCAGGCACCAGTAACATCTCCATATGTCCTGTCTCACGCAAGTAAAGCCCAAGGGCACCTGCTTGCTCCAGGAACATAAAGAGCTTCAAACCATTCCATCAGGTCATGGGAATGAGGTCTATAATTGTTACTGGTATCTGGCATATCAAATACGACACGGGTAGCTTGCCAGGCTCTGCCATGTGGGTAGCATACTCTTTTAGTCATCTCTAAATCCAGCATTTATTGATGAACTGCATGGCCGCTTGTGGCCGCACAAGCGGGCTGTGATAGGCTGGTCTGCTGGGTGGAGTTCTGACGAGGGGGAAGTCGGATGTGGAAAATGGCAGCCCTCATGGAGTGGGGGTCATCTGGCTTGTTGCAAGGCTCTGCTGGGGTGGGTGCCAGGGCTAAAACCCGCCATTCCTCCTGGGCACCTCATGAGCAGCTGGGCACAGGGAGAGCCAGTAGCAGCTCTGCCCCAGTCCTTCTCATCCAGCAACTATCTGACCAAGAATCAGTCCCGCACTCACAGGACAGAAATTCCAGGGGATATGGAATCCGCCTTGCAGAGTTGGGGCAAAGGGCTTCCCTCTGGGAGCTGTAAGGATTTCCTTTCCCACGAGGATCCTTCTCAGCCCTAGGAAACCTAGAAATGGGTCCAAAAGTCTTGAGTTTTTACCCTGCATTTGCCAGATGCCTCAAGCCTCTTTACTTGTTCCACCTTCCATGCTTAGAGACACTGTCACTGTTGAAAATCACCCTGTTCTCAATTTCCGGGCTTCAGCATACCTTCACTTCTCTCTGCGATATTCTCCCTGATCTCACTTCTCTGATGGATCTTCCCTGCTATTGAAAGGCCCCCTTCAAGAAACCCTCCCTCCTCACAGTTGGTTGTTTCCTTTGTTCAACTATTCCTACAAGATCCTCTCCTTTGTACCATTGCACTGTTTTCCAGCTATATTTAACTGCATGTTCTTAACTCATCTCCTTCCTTTACTAGATGAACTCTCTGGGAGAGGGATGCAAATGATTTCCTTCTTTATCCTCACCATGCAGCAGATGCTGTCTCACATACCAGCAATTCAGAGCCTGTTGCTGAATGAATATGTGAATGAATGAATGCACTGATGGGCAATGGCCCTGTGAGGACTGGGTCAGCCACTGTCCTGGTGGCTGTTCAAGCAACCGCATCTCCACCTGTACAAAGGGTCAAACAAATGGGTCTTTACAGGTTGACTTAGAATTGCTTAACCCAGACTGTGATCTTTTCATTTAAGAGCTCAAAGACTCAGCTTGGGTCAGTTTGGTGCAGCAAAACTGGTGATTTTATTCTTAACTTAATGTTTGCAGTTGAAATCATTTTAGTTCTCCTGGAGGCAAATTCACTGCCTTGGAGAGAGTGAGTCCCGAGGAAACCCTTTAGGCATCTTGCCATGTTGTATCCGTGCTCCTTTTCCCATTTTCACCTTTCATTGGGTTATTTTTGTAAAGCTGGGTGCTGGGGAGACACCGAGTGGGACTGGAAAGTAGAAAAGAGCCAGGAAGGTGCTACGACAAAGGGGGCACCTCCGCAGCTACCACTGATTGGGGGTCATATAGGAACATAGACCCAGTGAGTATTAGAATGGACCGTTAGAAGCTTAGGAGGTAGGTTTGTGATTTAAACATTTGAGTTTCTCCAAACCATATGTTGAAATCCTCGCCCTGAATGGTGATGGTATTAGATGGGATGATGGGGAGGTGCTGAAGACATAAGGGCTGATTCTCCTACCCTGTTCAGACACAAGGAGGGTGAGATGGGAACCCTCCTGTACTGAATTAGCTTCCGGTACTGGGAGCCATTAGGTCTGTGCTATTTTATTACAGAGAGAAGAGACTGGGTAGGGGTGCCCGGCTTCAGTATGGGCTCACCAGCTGCTATTCTGGCTTTACAACTTCCTGGCTATTAAGTGAAACAGAGTCTCTTTGAAATTCTTTTTTCACCTGTAAGGTGGGAATATCTGCTCTATTTTGCTGGGACACCCAATCTTAGAGTGCCTGATACTTAGAAAAATATACTGTTAGTTTTGGGGAAGCGCTTTGGACATCTCCCTCTTATTTCTAAGCAACATAAATATTTGCCCACAGCATCATCAACTGTTATTTGTGGCTGAAAGCAACAATGGTAAGCAGTTGACCAAGTACCACTCAAAAAGGCACAACTAATATTATTTTTGCTAGCTACCTTGATTTCAAGATGAGGGTGTGATGGTGGCAGATTAAGCCTCTGTATTTACTACTTGTTAGTAAAAGACTGCGGAGATCACAGGGCTGGGGAGGAGAGAAACTGTGTGAAGTCTCTGGTTCCAATCCCCTGCCTTGCGGGGGTCTGTGTGCTCAGACACAGCTGCTGACCCCAGCATGCTATCAGCTGAGACTCCACAGGTGCTGTTTTGCCCGGGGAACACTCACACTATTTCAGGTTGATGGTTCAGGGCCCGCATATGGCTCTTGTCAAAATTGGGACCCAAAGCCCTGTATGAACCCACTTTACTATTCTGGAAATGCACCCATCACAGCTGCTGTCAGGGTAGCTAGCACCCAAGGGAGACAGCTGACGGCTTCCTGCTCTGTTCTTCCCTCAGCCCTCTTAAAAATAGCCCTTTTCTCATGCCTCTCCATTTGAAAGAGAGAGAAAAGTTTTCTTTCTTCTCTCTGTTGGGAATATCCTTTATCTCCCCTTGCCTTAACTGATTTAATCAGTACCTATGTTCCTACTAAACATTTTCATTCACATTCACCTATGCATAAAACGTGTAGCCCTGGTGCTTTACTTTCTGCTGATGAGAAGCAAGATAAATCAGTGGAGAAGAGAGGGCCAGTGAGAAGTAAGGGGTGGGACCTGGAGTTGATTCAGCAGCTAAAAGTGTTGCCTTACATAGGTGAGGTTACGAGTTTGATCCCTGGTGCTAACCTTGTGCACCTATCAGTTCCTGTGGCTCTGAACCATCACAGATTGTGCAACCCCCAGCCCACAACCAGGTGAAAGCCCAGCCAAGTAAATGTCTGTGACCATCAACCTGCATATGTGCACTTTCCAGTCCTCAGTGTGCGAAAGCTTGCGTGTGTGTTATGACAACAACTAAAGTATGTGACTCTTGGAGCATTTCCATTAAGCATATGTGTGACCACATCCTCACAACAACAGTAAAGTGAGAGGGAAGGGGAAAATAAAATAAAGAGGGCCAGAGAGGGAATTTAGGGATAAGATAACTGCTTCGTATATGCTTGACCCTACTTTAATCTCCAGATTGCATATGGTTCCCAGAGCATCTGCCAGAATGACCCCTGAGCACAGAGCCAAAAATTAAGTCCGGAGCACTGTCAGCTGTGGATGAAACATGCACCCCTCCCCAAAATGGGGTGAGATGGGTAGTGACAGATGAAGGCTACTGTTGGAGGCAACTGGAAAAGGACTTTCTGTGGAAGAGATGTTGGAACTGAGACCTTACTGATGGAGAGCACAAGCTATAGGAAAGTGGGGACTGGTGCACGGTGGGTGTTGGGAACAGGTATGCTGAGACCAGGGGAGAGGATCTCTATCTCCATAACTGGAGGGAATTAGGGTCTCCGGGTGAGAAAGAGGCAGCAGGGGGCACGGAGAGGCCAGACCAGGTAAGACCTCCAAGATCATGAGCTCAGCGTGTGTTACAGAGTGCAGATTGGAACATGGGAACCGTACTGCCAGACTTTAATTTCCAAAGATCACGTGGCTGCTGCATAGAAAACACTGTAGGGCAAAGAGTGTGGAGAAAGGAAGAAAGTCTTTTTTGGCGGGTCCTGCTACTTGGCCATGCCAGATGACCAAGGTGTGTAGCTGATGCTAGATGTGGCGGTGGAAGTTGAGAACTCAGGCAGCTGGGCTCTACAGTCAGGAGCTTCCCTAGGCTGGTAAGACTGTCACATTGATTGGATGACTCCATACCGCATCTGGCTTTCTCTGGACTCAACCTGTGGTTGGGAGCAGTGCGCATGTCCTGGTGTCAGTAATAGTGGCTTTCTTGGGCATTTTCTGTCTCCAGCCAATGTGCTCCGGGGATTCTTAGGTCTTTCCCAAGCACCCTCCTCCACAGCCACTCTTCCACACCCTCTGAGGGTACTTCCTCCAAACTGCTGAAAGGGACATGACTCCTTTCTATTGGGACCACTTAACACCAACAACAAATACTGCCACACCTGACTCCAGGGCCCCATTACCATTGGCAAGGGTCTTCAACCATTGCCAATCCACACCGGTTGATACGCCAGCATCTACTGCCCTGGTTCTGCCAGACGAGGGCCAGCATGCAGGACAGTGGAGAAAGGTTGAATAATCTGTTCTAGACCCGCTTACCTGTGCAACTCCCTCTCCTCATTTCTGGCGCAGGAGCCCTGCAAGCTCCCAGATGAGCTTTGTCCTGGCTCCTACCTCCTCTGCTGCCTTCCTCCAGGCATCCCAACCCAAGCCCACTGTCCAGAATGAAGTTTCTACTTCTCAACGGCTCCCTCATCCTTTCAGGGTTTCCCAGAAAACTCCCTAGCTTCCTGCAACAATTCTTTCCAAAAAGCTCTTTATGCCCAGAATAAAGAGTTGTCTTCCCTGAGCTTAACAACTTCTAAGACACCAGCTAATTCTAAGGAACGTGAATGCCATAAAGGTGATTCTGCCAAATAACTAGTCAGCAGGTAGGGGGCGCTGTGTGCCCCTCCCACCCTCACCCACACTGCGGTCTAGGCAAGTTAGGAGCAGGGGCAGGACTCCAGATTGAACTTGAAATGGATGGAAGTCCTATGGGATGTAGTTCTCATTCATTGATTGATTCATTCATTCATTCATTCATGTGTGCAGTCATAGATCCGTTTACTCGACAGGTATTTATCAACTCTGGATATGGGTATAGCACTGTGCTAGGGCACAAAAACGGCTGTTCTATGACGCCTCTCAGGATCTTATGGATTAAGAAAGAAGCAGAAAGATAATACATGGAACTCAACCACAGGTGAGAAGGTCTGTGGCCACAAGCACTGGGAACACAGAGAATGTGATGGAATCTGCTAGGCATGACTGCTGAGAACAAGGCGCTATTGGTCAGAGATCTAAATGGGGGTAGTTTACCAGATGAACGAGAAGAAAAGAGGGGAAGTGGGAGGAGGGGAGGGAGAGAAAAAAATTTATTTTTTTAACAATTACAAAAATGTTCATGTTTGGGTTTCATCCATATAGTGTTCCAGCGCCCATCCCTCCACCAGCACCCATTTCCCACCACCAATGTCCCCAATTCCCTCCCTTCTCCCCTAACCTGACTCTATGGCAGGTTCTTTTTTTTAATTTATGAAAATTTATTAAATGGTCAGAAAATACAATATTGTGTTGCCTTCCTAAATTGCTGGATTTAGTGCTCGTAATTTTTAAAATATTTTATTATACCACCGTGAGACGTACAGTTACAAAGATGTTCATAAGATGTTCATATTTGGGTTTTTTGTCATACATTGTTCCAGCACCCATCCCTCCACCAGTTCCCATTTCCCACCACCAATGTCCCCGATTCCCTCCCTCCCTCCTCCCTAGCCTGCCTCTGTGGCAGGTTTCTTACATTTCTCTCTCTCTCTCTCTCTCTCTCTCTCTCTCTCTCTCTCTCTCTCTCTCTCTCTTCCCTTCCACACTGTGGATTACAATACATACATTAAGAGGTTGTCATGTGTATCTTTTTGCCTATATTTAATGCTCAGTCTAGGTTGGTATCAGCACTTTCAACAATTATTAGCATACTGTTCCATTCTCTGTCTTACATAGCTTCTGACTCCCACACATTTGTGATAGTTTCCACTTTTGACAAGACCTCCTGTTCCATGTTTCGCTTGACCTTGGATATTTTTATCTCATTTCTCTCTTTCTCTTTCTCTCTCTCTCTTTCAGGAGAGAAAACTTTTATCAATCAGTCCAAAAGAAGAAAATGCCCATAGATCTTGGCTATTCTAAGGAGGCATAAGTGAGTCAGTGGCTAGAAGCAGTTACTGCCCGGATCACCAAAAGACTCAGGAAATTTAGACACTTAGAAGTGCAACACCAAAGTAGTATAGCTGGGGGAAATTCAGATCTCAAGAGGGGGAACTCCTCTGGGCTGGGTCCGTGAGCTCCAAGGAGGGGGCTGGTAGCTTGTCAGACCTTCCCGGGCATGTGGCCCTGGCCAGCAGCTGAGGTCCACTGGAGTGCGCTCTGTGGGCGCTGGCAAATGTGCAGCCAGATTCAGCTTCAAGAGTGAAGGAGTTGGCAACCAAAAAGAGCATGGCAGAAACCAGGGGCATAACTGCCCTCCAGGGGCATCTGTCAGAGGGAGAAGTTCTTAATTATTATCACTGGGCAGTGGCCACTGGGATGCACTAGAGAGGGGCTAGTGTTGCCGCTCACCCTCATACAAGGTACCACACAGCATGTCCCACATCCCTAACTGAGAACCCCAAGCCCACAATGCCTGGAGTGCCAGCGCTCAACCCCTTGGTCTAGATGAATGAACACCAAAAAACGAAGCAGCCCAGAAATAACAACAAGTTCCATCTTCTCCCCTGCCCTCAGAGGCCACTCCCTCAAGCTTCCGCCCAGTAGGCAGGGTCTGAGAAGGTGTCAACAGGTAGGACAGAATCACAGATGGCCTCATCCCCTCTGCATGTCACAAAGCTGAGCACAGGACGATGGGTCTGCAAGCAAGCCCATTAGTAGCTGCCCAGCACAGCAGGTCCCCAGCCTCTGATAAGACAGAGAGGAGACATGTGAGGGGTGGACTCCACAGCCAGGCGCGTAGGCAGCAATATCCAGAGTCAGGTGCCCGGTGAAGGCAGGACTCAGCGCCTTGTCAGCAGCTGGTATCGAGCTGAGGATTCGCAGGATTCCTACCAAAGCAACAGCTGGGTGGCAGGTGAAATTCTCTACTCTTTGAACACACGGTGCCTTGAAAGGAGACGGCTTTGTCTGTGAATCAGCCACTGCACTCTCTCCTCCGGCCTGCGGTCATCTGAGGAAGAGGGCTTTGTGACGTCCACTTCTCAGAGCTTCTTCACACCTGCTGCAGTCCTTAAGGTTTCAAAATCCGCGTATGACCATGTGGTTGATTCTTCACTTGACTCTTGGATATTAATGCTATCCATAAAGTGTTCAGACTGCTTGTGGATTTTGCATCTGGCTCTCAGTTGACCACTGAGCCGTGTTCCCGGCTGTCCCTCGGCTGGGCATGCTTCAAGTACAGGGTGAAGGTGTGATCCAAACTCCTTCCTGTGTCATCTCTCCCTACTCATCTGCAGAATCAGTGGAGCAATTGAGACCCATTTTCCAGGAAGAATCTTCTGTCTACAAAGAAAGAGGGGCTCACAGGAGGCTCACAGGCCATGAGTAGTATGAGAGCGCAAACTGATCTAGACTAGGGGCGATCTGCAGGAGAGGAAGGAAAGGAATGGAGATGGCAGAAGGGAAAGGAAGCAACAGCAACTATGAAGGGCAGCGATGAGAAAGAACAGGTTGGAAGAACCTTGGAGAAAGACACAATCTGCAAAAGGAGCCTGGAGGACTGCAGGAGCCATGGAGATGCTGGGGAGCCTCCACTTTGTAATGGTACCTGCCAGTGAGCCCTTTATCTCGGGTTCAGTCTCTGCCATGCTGAGATAGAAGCATGGCTGCACTGCCTACGTAACGGGTCTGATCAGCTCAGATCTCTCTCTCTCTCTCTCTCTCTCTCTCTCTCTCTCTCTCTCTCTCTCTCTCTCTCTTCTCACCCTCTCTCTCTCTCTGAGTATCTGTTTGTCTTTGTATGTCTGTCTCTCTCTCTATGTCTGTCTGTCTCTTTCTGTTTCTGTGTGTCTCTCCGTCTCTGTGTGTGTATGTGTGTGTGTGTGTCTGTCTGTCTGTCTGTCTGTCTGTCTGTCTCTCTCCCCTCTCTCCGCTGAGGACACAGGCACACATTATCAGAGCAACCTCAGAGCACAGAAGCAGCGTCCCTTTCCCCCTGCTCCCCATCTCTCTCAAACCCCTGCGGAGGAAAAGCTCCCTCCAGAAAAGAAAGACACTCCCTTAGGCCTCCGCCAAAGCTCTCTGAAGCCATAATCCAGAAGGCGATCTCCATTGAAACTGTATTTCGCCCCCTCTGTTAAAAATATAAATGCATGTGCCTGCAGCCACTGAGAGTGGCCTTTGTAACTTCCTGCCCCTGGTGTGCGTCTTCCACGGCTGCGGTGCTCGCCATGGGCACCAGCCTGCTGCGATAACATTGTAATTGTGTGTACATTGTGCTCTCCGAGGCCATGCTGAGGCCAGCGCGAGGAAATGGGAATTGACAGCGGGCCCCGTCTTCTTTGTGAAAATCTGTGGCTTTCTCCTCTCTGGGTTTGTCGGCTCAAGCCACTGGGCTAGGCAGGCTGGACTCAAGACGAGGCGCCAGGAGGCCTCTTGCTCCTGTGCTTTGTAAATGAGGCAGCTTGCAATAGAAGTGGTCTAGGCATGGAGAATGGGGTGGGGGGGTGATAGGGGGCAGGGCAGGCAAGGCCCCTCAGACTCCACCACCAGACCCTGGGAATCTGAGTACCTGGAGTCCAGAACCAAATCTGGGTGGATCTTGAAAAATCCACTGGGGTTCTTGGATGGAATCATCTCTGAACCCCCAAATTGCAAATGATTTCCCTAATTCAAGGCCTTCATCGTTCTCATTAATGATGGCAAACATTGGGGATTGATTTATGAAAAGCCCGTTCAGAGAGAACACATACAGGCTCTGGGGAAGCAGGGGTACAGGAGGTGATTCTTGCGTGGAATTTATGCTGGCACAGGGATTAATGGTGGCAGGGAGTCGCAAAGGCTGCTCTTCCTTCAAAGAAATTGCTAAGGGACCAAAGCTCCTAAGGAGTTAAATGAAAAGCCAATCTGATGCCAAATCATGAAAGTTCCACCTACATCTCCCTCTGGTTTTACTTATTTCCTTCATTTGCATGAAGAAAGAAAAAGGTCCTGACTAATTACCCCATGCTCTGAGCCACAGACCCAAACAGAGCTCAGATTATCTATTTAATTCACCAGCCTGCAAGGGGGCATTTACCTATTGTCTGTGTCTTAGTCTCATGTAATGGATTAGTTCAGAGCCCAGGGGGGAAAGGCATGAATACTGTGTGTAGGAGGAAAGCTATACAGAGCAGAGATATGAATTCAGAGAATGGATTAAAGAAAAAAAAAGGTCTAGTGAGTTTATCAGCAACCCTTGGGAGCTCCAGTGTCAGATCTGGGAGGATCCCAGTGTTCTACCAAAGGCTGCCCCACCCCAACCAAGCACTCCAAGATAAAAACCAAGATCCATCCCCAGGGGGGATACAGTGAGCCCGGTAAGAGGCCACTCAATCACTCAGCAACAGACTGTACCCAGTGGGGAGAAAAATGGACTTGAGCAGCATTTCCTTAGAAACCCTGACAAGCTGGGGATGAGGAGTGCCCGCACGGCCTAACAAGACCACCTCAACAGACAACCTCTGAATTCTCCACCCAAAGAGCATGCCCCGACAGGAGGAGGAAAGGAAAAGCACTTTATCTTTCCAGCAGCTCCCAGCCCTGCTGCACCCCTCAGAAAAGCAGCACCGGCAAACTCAATCAGGGTGACCAAGCAGCACGGTGAGGCTATGAAAGGCATCAGATGTGAGAGAAGCTCCATGACCACAGAGGGAGCAAATAGTCTGACAGAGCATTCACACTCACTAAGACCCCTTGGTGCATAATCCCAAAATACTCACATGACCCGTGCATTAAACACTGCTGATTGAGTGGGACTTAAAAACCTGTTTAGCTCTGGCTGCAGAGGTCAGGATCTGGAAGCCAAGTTGCTTCTCCATGGCTTAGGAGCTCTGTGACTTCAGGCAAGTGACTTAACATCTCTGAGCCCAGTGTGTGGAAGGAAGATAGCTGACTCTTTCCTTAGGGGAGACCAAGAACAGACATAAACACAGAGGGCTTGTCTGGCTCCTGCCGACAAATTAAGGTCACCAGATATGAAACTTCTAAGGGAATAACAAAGCCCAAAAGGCAATAGAAAGGAAAAGCAGAACTATTACTTCAGTAGAAAGCTTGTCTCTGGATAGGTGTGTGGAGGTAGGGAAATAAGTTAGGGAAGGGAACACTAGGAAAATGGTGGAGGGGAAAGTGCCTGCTCTAGAGGCAAGCTGCAGGGGGCTAGCGGGAAACTGGGACACTGGTGGAGGGAAGCGGACAGTGATGAAGGGTTTGGTGTTGAAACACAGTATGTGGGGCAGGAGTGATAGTCCAGCAAGTAGGGCATTTGCCTCGCACAAGGCCAACTGGGGTTCGATCCCAGGTATCCCATATGGTTCCCAAGACACCACCAGGGGTGACCCCTGAGTGCAGAGCTGAGAATAACCTCTGTGGATTGCCAGGTGTGGCCCAACAAGAAAAAAATACATTGAATGCCTGAAAAATTAATAATGAGTAACTTTGTAACTCTGTAACTCATGATGATTAAAATTGCTTAAAATTTGTTTAAAGAATGAACACACTCTTATTACAAACAGCATGAACTGAATCCCACAGGCAGCCTGTCGATCAAAAGGACAGCAGAGACATAGGATGGGCAAGTGGGTTCTTCAGCGATGTTATTTGTTGCACTATAATGTAGGTGAGGAAAGAAATATGGACCCTAAACTGTGTTTATCTGTACCAGGTCACACACTCTCCCAGATCTGCATGAGGAACAACAGGCTCTTCCTATCTGCATGGGGGTTCTGATGAGGACTAGGTTTTCTCCCCATTCTAAAAATGTGAACAGATGGTTCACTGTCAGGTTTCAGTGGTCCCCAACTGAGCAAAGGTATGTAAGGGAATGTGCCCTGTGATGGAAGAGTGTCCTGTCCAAGGGCAGTGCCTCCTCGTACCCCTGTAGCTGCTAAGGGGTTCTGGTTCCCAAAATCCCTACACAGGAATAAGTGGACTAAAGAAATGAATGAATGAATGAATGAATGAATGAATGAATGAAGAATGAATAGATGGATGGATGGATGGAGGAGGGAGGGATGGATGGATGGATGGATGGATACAAAGTATTTTTTTATAATAAGTGTTTTCAAGTCTCTATTTGAAGTTTGATGATGGTTTTGTGACCATAACTATGACAAAGGAAGTTAGCTCTGTTTTCTGTTTTGGTAGTCCTGCAGGGCTCAGGAACTGTTCCTGGCCCCTGAATTGAACTGGGGTTAGAAGCATGCAAGGCAAGTGTAATAATGCCTGATTATCTCTAAACAGGATCAACTATTGTCCCTACAAATGAGCCTCTCTCTTTGTCAAGGGGTTTCCATTCTACCTCATTCCATTTTGCAGATGAAGTTTCCAAGAACCTCTGCAGCATACTGAGAGGGCTCGCGCCATGTATAGTGATGTCATTACGAGGCTTAAGAACAGGCAAAACTAATCACTAACACAAGTGCATTTGTAGACCTATAAATGTGTTTCCTCCCTCTTCGCGTAAGTACACAGGAAAATATTCTCTTCATCCCCATTCTACAGAAGAGCATCCAGAGGAGAAAAAGCAATTTGTTCAGTCATTCAGTTCTGGGGATAAACATCAGAATTAGAGTCTTAACGCTAACAGAATCACTGAGAAACTAGAAGCCAGGGGATTCAAAGTTATTTCCTTTAGTATCTGGCCATCAGAATCAATGAGAGGCTTCTAAGTTGGGGAATGACAGTCAGACTGATATTTTAGGAAGAGGGAGCAGGAGAATGGAAAAGCAAGCAAAGAGCACACACACACACACACACACACACGCATGCTGGATGGTTACAATGCCTACTGTGGTGCAGGAAGAGGGAAGCAAGGAGCTGAAAGCCAGGGTGTCCGTGGGGACCAGAGAGCAGAGCAGGCCTTCAAGGGAAGAGACAGCCCTGGGTGACGGACAGGTGGCTGGGCATAAGAGAGAGGGGCTGTGGAAGAACCTTCCAAATGTTCTGTCAGCCTCTGACAGGCAAATCCTGCCCTTACAGTAATGAGAACAGAGGGAGCCGTCTCATCGCGCACGAACAGTGTTATAGGAGGCTGACGTGGTTCTTGTCAAGTCTTAGGAAAGGTGTGTGTATTCACGCAGGCTGCTCGAATACGGCCAGCCTTAAACAGGCTGACAGCTCCATAATGGTCCTGTTTTTTCATTTCCTTCCTTCCTTCCTTCCTTCCTTCCTTCCTTCCTTCCTTCCTTCCTTTTCTTTTTCCCTTCCTTCCTTCCTTCCTCCTCCCTCCCTCCCCTCCCTCCCTCCCTCCCTCCTCCCTCCCCCCTCCCCTTTCCTCTCTCCTTCCTCCCTTCCTTCCTTCCTTCCTTCCCTTCTTCCTTCCTCCTACCCCTCCCTTCATCTCTACCTTCCATCATCCTTTCCTTCCCTCTCTCCCTCTTTCCCTCCTCTTCCTTCCTTCCTTCCTTTCTTCCTTCCTCCCAAAATGCATAAAGGCATTTTGCTTTAACATTAAATAATACACATATGCAACACTCCAGACTAAAAGAAGACAAAACAGCACATTGCCCCCTATCTTCTCTGACTGAGCACTGATCAAAGTTTCTTTAGGGCACCCCCTGGCTTCCCAGCACAGGACATATATAGGACATACACACAAAGTTAGAACACCGCAGCTCTTCTTTTGGACTTCAGATACATGCCTTCCCTCTGGCCCCCGCCCATGTATTCAACTACAGAATTATTTTAAAAGACCAGAGAGTGAACTCAGTCACCTGACGAGTAGTTAGCTTCTATTCCATTGCCTATATACACCATTGAGTGACTTTCAACTCAGATGACTAAGTTAAAGTATTTATTTTTGGTATTGCAGAAAATAAAAAATTTTATTTTACACAAAATTTGTTTTATTTATATAGAAATATACTTATATATAAATTCATATATAAATACTTATATATATAAGTATATATATAAGTACTTATATATAAATTCTTATATATATCTTATATATCATACTTATGTATATAAATTCATATTTTTATTTACATAAAAATTTTTTAAAGAAAAAACAATAAAAGAAGGAGGGACATAGTGGTTTCTCACTGGGAAGGCAGAGCAAGGGAAGATCTCATAGACTTAGTCCAGGCAAATTATTACACTATGATGCAAAGAAGATCAAAAAAGAAACAATTTAAACTGAGTATTTGTTCTGAAAGTTAACAGTTGGCACATTATTTTAAATGCCCAGATCGCTCACTCCCCCATGAAATTAATGAGAAAACAAGAGGAAAATAGAAGTCAGACTTTAGAGGAAAAAATAATCAATACAGACTATATTTGTGTGTCCCAGAGTTGGGATTTAGTAGAACAATACTTCAAAGGAACCAACATAAATGGTCTGAGAACTAGATTCTAAACTTTAAACCATTTCTAAGCAACAAGAAGTCAAAAACAACTATTTTCGCTTAATTTATTTTCCCTCTGCTTTACAAAGTTTGCATGAAAGGAACTGAAATTTGTATCTGAAAGCAACAGATGAAAGATATAAATGATAGAGAATATATTTGAAGAAGTAGTGACTGAGCTTCCCAAGATGATGAAAATTATAAAAACCAGAAACACTGGAAGCTTCATCTACAAGTTTGAAAAGAAGCTCAATAAATCCCAAGAAAGACTAAGATAGGGGGCCCCTCCCCACACACACTCTACTGAAAGATAAAGACAAAAAAGAAGCAGTAAGAGAAAGCCTGTTATGAGTCCCCTGGGGCTAGGTGTATTCTGTACTTCCAATATTTGTTTCCATAAACAACAGTGGAATAAATATTTTTTCTGATTGTCTCCCAAAGATTAATTTCTTGGATTAGGGTCTATGAGTGTCATCAAATAAATCCTGCTGACCCCAGTCCAAGTTTCCTCACTCTTAAATTGTATCTTGAACACCTGATATTCCTGGTTCTGGACTTCCCATCACATTCATTCTTCCAGTGAATTACTTCTAGTGCTTCACGTCTTAGCTGAAACATTTTTCCTTGATAGAACTTCCTTGATGACTCAACCAAAAGTGAACCTAGTACCCTCCATCTTTCTCGTATATAGACTCTGATTAAGTCACTTTACGGCACTGGTCACTT
>JAJIBD010030931.1:0-31321 GCA_021461705.1 Cryptotis parvus
TCATGTTAGCGCTCTAAGCTTCATATTCTATGTCCTTGATATGACTGAGTCATTAACAACACACACATATATATAAGATAGGGACCTAAAAATGACACAGAGAGCAAGAGTGAGAAGCGAGTGAGCGAGCGAAAGAAAGAGAGAGAGAGAGAGAGAGAAAGTATCTGCCACAAAGTCTGACTTGAGGCCATGGCGGGGATGAAACTAGGGATATTGATGACGGAAATGTATCCTGTGAAGGGGTGGTGTTGGAACACTGCATGATTGAAGCAATCATGATCAGCTTTATAACTAGACTCATGTGATTAAAAAGACTTATTGGAGTAAATTAACTTAAATATTATACCAGGTATAACGTGAACAACCAGTTAAGTACCACCAATATAGGAGAAAGTTTCATTAAGGAACTGGTTCTTGAGGCTACATAGGGCTTTCTAGGAAAATGGTGAAGAAAGAAGATTTCAGGAAAAAGAACATCAAGAGTAATGAGTGCTTAGTCTGAGAACATCTTGAAATGTGTTCATTCTGCTTCCATACATATAAAATGAGAATCAAAATGTCTGCCTTTTCTCCCATTTTTTTCTCAAAATTTCATATTCTTAAAGTGAATGTGCTCATGTCTCCATAACACAGAGATTCACTTGGAGACAGAGGAAGAAATGTACACACACAATATGACTATCATTTTCTTTAAAACAGGCCTCCTGATCTCTAGCAATAAGGCTGTCCATGACATCATGATTTATGGAGAAAGAGCTCCATGAGGATGGCAAAATGCCCATCTTTCTTCCACTGTCATAAGTTATGTGGTCCCACAGGAATCTTGTCTCATGACCCCTCAGATCTGTATTAAAAAATCCCAAGGTTAGTATTACCTAAATGGAAACAGTTTGGGTCTTAGAATACAAAGAACTTGAAACTCAGGAAAGAACAGAATAGAAAGCAGGGTAAGCAAAATTGCCCAGGAAATAATAGTATAAACAGTTAAGGTCTTTTAGATACTACTGATTGGCTATGTGAAAAAACCAGCCTCTAATCCATCAAAATACCTACTGTATGTTGATACACTTACTAACAGTTCTTTACCATTGGTGATCGGAGGGGATAGGGTTTGGCCACACCCAGATGTACTCAAAGCTTACTCCTAGTTCTGTAATCACTCACGTTGGGGGGCCAGGGAATGATTTAGGGTGAGGATTAAACCCAGGCAGGCTGCATGCAAGGCAAAATGCCCTACTCATGTACTATCACTGCTTACTGTCCTTAATATCAGCTCATGTGTTGAGAGCTGGTAAAAAGTGAAGATTGAATCAATGGACAACGGTGAGACCATGTACAACTTTGCCCGGACAATGTAAAACTTGGACAACCTAAGCCACTTGTATGTTTATATCAAGACAACCTAAACCTATGTATGTTTGTTTATCTCCTTGTGTTTGTCTCATTCTCTGAGACCAAGCCTGCTGGAGTAAGACTAGCTGTGCCCATCCATTGGCATTAGACACAGATACTGTCCATGGATTTAGTTCTTATGAGTCCTTGCTGTCCCTGAGTAGATCTGAAAAACCACAGTCACAGACAAAATGATAAACTACAGTGAGCTTGCCCAAGCAAAGAAATTGGGGGAGGCATCTGGGGTGGCAGGAACATGCTAAATAGGCTCAAATAAAAGTATGGAACTTGTTCTTGCTCTTCTAGCAAAATGGAAACACTTCACCTTGGCAGAACTCTCAGGTTTGAAGTGGCGTTGGATTGGCCCTTTGAAGAAAGATAATGGCCTCTACATCCCATATTAGCACCTTACTAACACACGCTATGTTACCTCAGCAAGGGACAGCGTAGCTTCTCTGAATTCTCAAATTTCTCATCTGGAACATGCCCCATTTGGATAATTAGCTAGTTATGCCTTAAGTACTTAGATGGGGGACGTGGAAGGAGAAACTTATCCATAAGATGGGGGTGGAGGACAGGGGGTGGCGTGAGAGGAAGGCTGACATCCACGCTGGCTACCTTCATGTGCCCTTCTCGATGTCCACCTTCACTCCCTCTTCACATACTACCAGTCTTAGAAATGGGGTGAACTGGGGCCAGAGTGATAGCACAGTGGGTAGGGCATTTACCTTGCACGTGGACGAACCAGGTTCAATCCCAACTCCATATGGGGACTGGTTACACCAGGAGTAATTCCTGAGTGCAGAGTCAGGAGTAACGCCTGAGGCATTGCCAGGAGTAAACCCTGAGCATCACCAGGTGTGACCCAAAATGCAAATAATAATAATAATAATAATAATAATAATAATAATAATAATAATATTAAAAGAAATGGAGCGACAACTTCCTGCCACTCCATGTCTGGAATCGGTTAAGATCCACTTGACCTGACTGCTAATGAAGTGGTAGGAGAAGATTTCAGTCTGCAGCAAAAGTCAGGCTTCCTGCAACTTTCCTTCCCTGACTGGACAGGGGAAGAGCTGTGGGTTGGCCAGCAGCTGGCCGCCGTGAGCCCCCTATCTGGGTCTCAGTCCTTCCACATGCTGCGGCAGCTAAGATTCTCCTGTTTCCCAGGAGAGGCATGTTTAGACACAGGACAGAGAGCTCCGGGTTTCTGCTCTCCCACTTTATTAGTCCTGGGCTAGAATGGCAGAGCTTTCCTTGGTGAAATATGGGTCCACCTGCAGGTTGCACCTTTCCAAAACCGTGCATCATTACAAAAGCTCTAACAAACTGCCCAACAATTAAAGGACAGGGTTCCTGATTCTACCAAGTTTCTTTCTCTTCCCCGTACTTATTATAGGAAGCCAGTGCAAACACACACACACACACACACACACACAAGACGGTGTCATGAGTATCATATGAATGGCAGAAATGCCATGCACTATTTTTAAATATGTAGTGCAAACATTTAGGTTTTCATATTGACTTGTCATCACAGCATCTCAGTTATAGTGAATAGCCATCTGTATATAAATGTATGACTGTGTGTCTATATAAATGTGTACATATGTATTGCGCATGTCTTTGTCTGTTTTTATGTATCTGTGTCTGTGTATTTCTGGGACTTCATATTGCAGCCCTGGCAGTAACAAGCTTTGGGATGCACATAAACAGTGAAGGCAGTAAGATGGTTGCTAGAAGGAATATGTCCCATCTTAAAGCTTTGCATACAATACACAAAAGACCTTATATATACAGACAGATGAATTCATGTGGAGAAATGATAGTTATATACTCAAGATCCAGCACTGTACAAATTTACACATTAAAATAGTAAAATAGTATTCTGGAGTTGGAGAGACAGCTCAACATGCTGAGAACATGCTTTTGCCTATAGGAGGCCAAGCTGGATACCCACACACTGCATGGTCTTCTGAGTCCCCATGGGAGGATATCACACTGGTGGTCTTCTGAGCCTCTGATGATGGACAGTAAGGCTGTATACCCACATGGTCTTCACAGGCGAGCCTAAGGAGGCCAGGCTGTATACCCACACTGAATGGTCTTCTGAGACCCTATTGGACAGTCAGGCTGTATACCCACTGAGCACCTATGGGGTAGGCTGCATACCCATACTGCACTTCTGAGCACCACCAGCAGAGACCCTCCTCATAGAAGTACAGGCTGCCTTAGCACTGCCAGGTGCTACCCAAACTCAAATTATTCTTTATGTATTGGGAATAGGAATTTCTACACAGGTAATGGGAATAATGTTATTCCCATTCTGGCATCCTTAATTGTACTTTTAAAATCCTCCAGATCTCTTTCGTAGTGGAATAAGAGCGGTATGGTATGAGGTGTTAAAGATGGTGAGTGGTGTCCATATGTTTATACTGTACCCAATGCGTGTTACTGTCTGAATAACACTGAGACAGTTGCTCTTTTAATTGTTGTTTTTGTAGCTATGGATAATTTTGGATAAATTATAGGCAATGATATACATTTTAAAACCACCAAATAAATAATTAAATACACCCTCAATTCTCTTTAGTCTTCTATTTTATGTAAGAAAGCAGTCCAAAAAGAAAGTACAGGATACAACCCTTAGCACTGCCTATACAGCCTTCTGAAAGGAGCGAGTGGGAGGGAGTGATCCTAACCGCTGAGCCAGGTGTAAGCCCCTGTAAGCAACTGAATGGGACCAACTACCTCCTCCACCGCTCACCTCCCTTTACTGGAACTAAGCATCCAGCATAACAACCTAAAATTGTGAGCTATAGGATAAGACGCAAACTGCCTTATTTTTTTAGCTGTGTATTTGAGTAAGTATTTTTGTTCTCTAGAGCTTTATTTTCATTGTGGAAAAATAGAATAATGACAACTTCCTCATAGTTTACAACCTGTGGCCTTTGTGAGATCATTCACATAAAATAATTATCAATGTGCCCAGCACATATAAGCAGGTCACTGCTATTGTATGTGAGCATGCTGGCAGTGGATAATAGATCTAAGCCGAATCTACTTGTCACTGTTTATTAATCGTGGTTGGAGGACTAGTAGTACTATTTTTATTGCTAGTATGATTACATTTAGATCAAGGGATTCAAAACTGAGTCTTCTCATTTCTCTGTGAGCGTATGTGTTAACAAAAGATAAATTTTAAAACAGTTTAGAATTAATCTATTTATTAGGTCCTTATATTGAATGAAATATTGTGTTGGTCAGGTGCATAGAAGAAAAATTCACTGGTTTGAAACAAATAGCAGAGGTTTAGTGCCGCTGGGCAGGGCCTACTAACGAAAGCTTGGATTTGCTTCGATGCTTGTTTTTAAATTAGTACTATGTTTAGAACATGTGGATTTAGTTCTATTTGAAATTCAGGAGTCTGTCTTGGGCTTTATTAAATCCCTTGCTTATATAGTCTTTTCATTAAATAAAAACCCTCTATGAATAGAATACATTGATAATGCTCATAATAACACTTTTAATACAACTATGGTTCACCTTATCACTATATATATACTAGGACTCTCAGCACTTTACCTGAAGCTGACTCCCGTGAGGTCTGGGTCATCTCCATAAGTAGCTGGTACTAGTAGGAACACAAGTTTTTTCAGGAAATACTGAGTGAGGGCAGTCTTTTTGAGGAGACCAGCAAAATATCTAAGATCCATCAGAGTACACACTTTACCCAGCCATGAGTTCAGTCTACAGCAGCACATGACTTCCTGAAATTCACTGGGCACATGGCTGCAGCTCCTCAAGCGTGGAAGCCAGTGACATGGTGGTCCCCAGCTCCCATTGTGGGGCCTGCAACCTTGGTTCCTAGCATTGAACTGTCAATTCGAAAGGCCAAGTATTGTCAGAAGAGGTCTCTGGATCCCCTTGCCCCTCCTTAAGAGTCCCAAAAAATACATGTTAAAATAATTTAATGTTATTTTGCATCACTTGTATCACTTGTCTTCCCATTGTTCATCAATTTGCTCAAGTGGGCGCCAGTAGCGTTGGGAATGAGGTTCATTGTTGTTACTGTTTTTGGCATATCAAATACACCACAGGTCACTTGCCCGAGCTCTGCCATGGCTCTGGGTTCATCCCAGGGGACCCAGTTTTTTCTTTGTCAGACCACCAACCATCCAGGGCCCACAGGGCAGAGTCCTGGCTCAGAACAAGCGTGTCTACTATCTGCCACCTGCTGATGCAGTTGGGCACTGCAGCTACACCTGAAATACCTCGAGGAAGTGCAGTAAATTAAAATTAATTTAATGTTAAAATAATTTATAAATTAGAATTAAGATCCATCAGAAGTACACACTTTACTCAGCCATAGTTCAGTCTACAACAGCACATGGCTTCCTGAAATTCACTGGGCACATGGCTGCAGCTCCTCAAGCATGAGCCCAGTGACATGGTGAATCCCCAGATCCCATTGTAAGGTCTCCAGAGAGGCATCGAAAGAAGCATGCTTGGAATATCATGTCTCACTCAAGTGAGTGAAGGAATCCCGGAGTTCTGACCTCCCTCGCTATTCCAGAATCAGAGCGGCTGTCTCGTTTGCCAAGGCACATCCAAATCCAGATGCGCTGGACATGTAATGCGTTGGAGACAACTGCTGGACAAGAGCTGTTACGACTGAATCCCGCGGGATGTCAAAAGATCGCGTGGCCGCCCGCCTACAAGATGGTCAGACTTCCTTGTTAAGACCCTGAAGGAGCGGCTGAAGCTCTTCATATTCCTGAATCAACCAGATGCCATTGCTACATTGGCACGTGATAGGGTCCAATGGAAATATTGCACAGTGCCGTTCCGACAAATAGATGAATGCTTGAGTTCAAGTGATCAAGTGATGAAGTGAATTTTTTTTAAAAAACCAACCATAGATCCCACAATAAAAGAGGGGACAGATCATCAACAGGGAGGAGCTGGGGGTTCCCAAATCCCTGGACTCAATGATCTAAGCCCCCTCTGCCTCTACGAACATACTGTGGCCTAGAAAGAACTCTCAAGCAGAACTTACACTGATGTGATACCAGAAAGAATTTTCTGCTTTTACCATAGAATATGCTATAACATAAAGGACCCACTTAGCAGGGCCACCTCACTGTTCCCTTTTTTTCAGACTAGGGCCAGGATTCCTATGGGAGTTGGAGGGACTTAGGAAATGCAAAAGGATATGCTATCCAATTAATACTTCTAAGCCTCCAGCAACAAGCCAATTCACAAGACAAAGTCCTGTGAAGCCAATTCAGCTACTGGCTTAGGAAGAGAAACAACTCTTCTGTGGAGTTGGTGGGGGAGGGCAGTCAAGGATTGTACACAGAGGGTCTGGGGATCACTCTCAGTGATAATTGAACAGCCAGTAAAAGTCTGGTGGTCTATTGCCTTCAGTTCCTGGTGATGTGGTGTTGCTCAGATACGGTGGGCTGTG
This sequence comes from Cryptotis parvus, assembly GCA_021461705.1. Classification (NCBI taxonomy): domain Eukaryota; kingdom Metazoa; phylum Chordata; class Mammalia; order Eulipotyphla; family Soricidae; genus Cryptotis; species Cryptotis parvus. Next base: position 6,866 of record JAJIBD010030931.1, read on the forward strand.
GACTCCCAGAGGCAGCCCAGAAGTGCTCAGGGACCATGCCCTGCTAGGGACTGAACTTCGGGTCTAGCACACGTCAGGCTCCACTCTGGACCTTTCAGCCAGCATCCTGGCATGGAAAAACTCACCTTTGCCATTGGACTTAGGAGTAGGGTGCCTATTTAGCTTTTATTATCTTGACATTCGTATACCAAAACCAATCAATTCAAATTTCTGAGATTGCAGTGCTCACTGCTGAGGTTTTCTTCTAGGAGTTTCACATTCAAATCTTTAAATCCATGATGGAATAAACATTTAATATTTGTGTGTGTGTCATTTTAATTATGGACCCACTTATTTTTTATGTTTTGTTTCTGAGCCCAAAAACAACACAGAATGGAAGAAGATGTCTACACTAACCGGTCAAAGCAGCTCTTCACAATGGCCTAGACATGGAAACAGCCCGAAACATACAGCCTTAGAAGAAGGGGCAGAGGTATCACAGCAGATGCATGAAAGAACATTACTCACTATGAGGAAAGCCACTTTTATTTATGCACCACAAGAATGGACACAAGCATTAAGTGAAGCAAAATACATTTCATGAACACCAGTGCATCATGGGATTGATCTAAATAGAAAACATTCTAACTAAAGAGCAGTGGTTACCAGGGGTGATAAGTGGGTAGGGAAATGGAAGTTGGGAAAAGGGCAAAACTTTCAGCCTTAACAGGTATAAGATCCAGGGCTGAGAAATTATTCAAAGAGCTGGTACACATGCATTGCATGCTGGAGCTCCAGGTTTGACACCCCCCCACCTTCCGGTGCCAGTTGGTTCTTCTGAGCACTTCTGGATGCAATTTATCTGAGCACTTCTGGATGTGCCCTTGCCCAACACCAAGTAGATAAATAGGATTAAAGTAGATAATGGCGACCATGGTTGCTGCATACTGTATTCTAGTGTAATGTGTGATTTACAGCTTACTTGTACATATTAACTGCAAAACCACAAAACTGATGATGATTTCAGAGAACGCCCTTTGACTTGTTGTAAATGACGTTGCCCAACTTCCTTTATGTGAATGCCTTTATCGTGGATGTCATGATCGAAAACTCCTTATTAGGATGGAATTGCTGTACTACAACCCTACATCATTGCTGTACTTGATGCCATGATGTAAGTGGCCCTGAGCATTGCTAACACGTAATACTGAGTATATGACTCAGGATGAGTCTGCAATGCCCTATAAAACAGCTTTTGATACTGCTTGAGGCTGACCATCTCAGACATCCTTGTTCTCTGGACTCAGCCCCTTGTTCTCCCACCACAGCCTTTTGTTTCATGTGCTTTATTTGTGCATAAAACGTGTATAAAATTGCTAAGAATAGAAATTAAAACTTCTTTTCTCTCTGTCTTTAAAAGAGGAGAAATTTACTAAATTTCTTGGTCAAAGAAATTTAAATTCTTGGAGAAATGATAGCACAGCAGATAGGGCATTAGCCTTGCATGTGGCTGACCCGAGTTTGATCCCAAGCATCTCATATGGTCCCCCAAGCTGCAGCCAGGAGTAATTCCTGAGCAAAGAGTAAGGTGTAACTCCTGACCATCCCATAATGTGACCCAAAAAGCAAAAAAAAAAGAAAGAAAGATTTAAATCTTGTGCAAGCAGGAATCTTGCAGGGAAGCAATGCCCATTATTTCAATGTAACCCTGGGGCATCAGATTTCTTGCATGTTCCCACAGCAGTGACTGATGATTTGATGGGTAACATGTGCAGAGACCAGTTCTGTGTGGAAACACACGCCCACTACAGTCTGCCTGAGGCTGCCAAGTTGAGCCAGGTCGCCTCCTTCGGCCCCTAAAAGACTGAAGATCACTCGTTTTATTTTTATCATGAAGTAAATCAAGCCCATTAACATGATTCAGGTGCCGGATCTTTGAAAGTCTAGATAAAGCTAGCTGGTGCTGCCCTGTCTGCTCTTTAAAATACCCAGATAATGGTTAGGTAAGACAGAGAGAAAACATGTGTGAAGAAATGTCTAGAAAGGGCTGATCCAACCTTAGAACAGAGCATTAAATCCAGGAAAAATAAATTTGTCCATATGATGGCTACAAATTGTATGTAGTACAGCCCACAATGTGTAAGGGAAGGAGAAAGAAAGAGAGAGGGAGGAAAGAGATAAAGAACCATTTAGGCAGGCTATGGGAAGGGAGGGAACTGGGAACATTGGTGGTGGGGAAGCTGGGCACTGGTGGAGGGCAGGGTGCTGGGAGCACTATGTGACGAAACCTCTAAACATGAATTTCGTGATAGTAATTGTATATCTCACGGTAGTATAATAAAATCTAGATAATGGTAGCTTGCTTTCATGTTTACATTCTCAACAAGATTGCTTCTGTATATTTTCATGAGCCTAATGGCACTTGTCTGCATGCACACAAACCCTTGGCCATCATTTGTTGTTATTTTTTAAAAATATATCTCTGTTCCTTCTTCCACTTACGATTCTTGATACTTAAGCTTCTATAATAGTTTAGGAAGAGCCAAGATCGGTGCCAAGTCTCTGTATTTACTCACTCCCCCACCCAATCATCCATCTTACACTCCTGCATAGTTAGTCCCACACATTTGTGAATGTCTTTGACCTTTTAGGAAGCCTACATTTCCTTAACTTACTCTCATCTCCTATTCATCCTTCAAAACCCTAGTGCAGAAGATTGCCAGGGTCCAGCATTACCTTCCTAAAGTTATTCTCTTAACTGAATTCAGATGCTTGTATCCGCATCACTTGTCTTCCCATTGTTCATCAATTTGCTCAATGGGCGCCAGTAACATCTCAATCATTGGGAATGAGGGTCCATTATTATTACTGTTTTTGGCATATCAAAATATTACTTGGAATTTCCACAGAACTTTACACTTTCGCGGCCTTCTATCCTGGGACCTCTCCTGTTGCCTACATGCTCATCTTCTTGCCTCTGAGCTCCTAGAGGCGGCACCATCATACCTCTGCGGTCAGCAGCTGCCTAACCTGAGTATGTTGTGGTGTCATGCATGTTCTTATATTGATTCATTTCTTTAGTAATTGAGCAATTAGTCCATCGATCTCTTTTAGTTACTCCGAGTCCTTTTATCCTCATTTGAGACTCTCGAGAGTGGTTTCTGAATAGATGAAGTCATGGACAAATGAGGAACGTGAAGTCACTCTGTCAAGTTTCAAGTACTACGGCTTTGATCCTCCTGCACTTGGCCCAGGTGCCATGAAGCACTAGGTAGCTTGAGAGGAAGCAGGGATACACAATTTCCTCACGGGCTGATAATAAGTCACATTGCCAACTTTATCCCGAGCCTCTCAACACCTCCCTTCTTCATTTTCTGCTCTTCTTTCTATACTTCTTCATCCTCAGGCCCTTATCTTCAACTGGATTTTTCAGCACCTGAGGATCTGACTCAAACTCTAAATCCTAAGTAGCTGTGTGATCTTGGGACATTGCTTGACCTCTCTAAGCCTCACTGTCTTTGATGTCAGATTTGATAAGGTAGAAAGGGGCAGACAGTGCCCTGGTCAAAGGCAGACAAAGAAAGTGGCTGGGAGGACAGGGGCCTGGATGTGGGAGGACTGATATACAATCTGAAATACCACTCCCATCTCTGCTCGTCCAGAGGCTCTGAGGGTTTTGCTGAGGACGAGATCATCTAGAGGCGGTGGGATATTTATGGTAAAGGGATAATAGGTATGAAAGCTTCTACAAGCATTAGACTGTGCCCAAAGCAGACCCGATAGACATATCTCTAGGAAGAAGCCCAGGCCTGACATCCGTTTTCTCAAACGGCTGCTCACGACTTATGCTTTAGGGAGGTGTTAACAGAATTTGAAGGAAGAGGAAGAGGAAGCCTTGTTCTGTGATCTGAAATAGCGGGTAACCCGAGAATAAGCATTTTCATTGTTTAACACTATCTATTCCCTTGTTTTGTCCTTTATATTCGGTAACTAAGTGAGATCACTTGGTATTTGTCTTTCCCCTCTGACTTATTTTGTTTAACACGATGCCCTCCAGTTCTATCCACGCTGCAGTGAACTGCATGATTATATGTAGGCCAAATGCTGGGGAGAGAGGGAGGATGAAGGGCAACGAGACCAGGCTGGGGTGGCATGGGGGCAGTGTTGGAGGGGCTTGTGGGCAGAGTTGGTGGTATTGGATTCATTGACTTTGTAAATCAATACCATAGAATTTCACACTAGTGTAATACCTCACCTAAAACATAGTACATTTTTGGTTTGTTTCTAGGCCCACACCCTGTTGTGCTCGGGATCTCCTGGCTCTATGTTCGAATCAGTCCTGGAGGGCATAAATGGGGTGCTGGGGGAGTTAATTCAGGACTACACATGCAAGGCATGCACCCTACTGTATTATTTCTACAGCACAGAAACTATAGAAGACTTTTAAAAAGGGAAAAAAAGAAAAACAAAGGATGAACCTCATTTCAAAAGGTTGAACCTCATTTCAACCTTTTTTAAAAGGTTCATCTTTATTTTTCTTCATTACACACTTGACGATGCAGGACTGCAGGTGCTGGGGGCCATGGCAGAAATGGTCCTCGCGGATCCGCAATATCAGTTATTCCTGGACCCCTTTCTCCCCTCTCGAGCTAGATGAGCAGGTTTTGGAAATATAGTCTGACATTACAGCAGTGACAGTGATGTTAAAATTAGACCATTTTTATTTCCTCAGGTGTAAAATCTTAGGCCAGATGAGAGAAAATTCCAGTCTGTTTCTGCTGCTCAACCAGAACTTTGTGGAGATAGTCATGAACAATGGAGAACTGTAATTGGAGTCCAGGCTCACGGGCACGACACCAAGCCCTACTTGGCCTAGACCTCCCTAGGTCTAGTTCATTGGTTAGATGGAAGAAGTCTCAAAGGCCAGGGACCTGTCAAGAGAGGTCCAGTCATGACCAAGGAGCATCTGTTGAGGAAGAAGGAAGGAACAAGGTGTGTAGGTCTGATGTCTTAATGACAGAGATGGGGTTGTGCCTAGCTCACAGATCAAGGTAGGGAAGGTGATCTGTAAAGGAAGGCCCAAGAGTCAGGCCCCAAAGCTTAGATACTGAGCATCTGACAGTAGGCCACTGTTGGGGAGATGACTTCATACCTAACTGTTCATTTCCCCTTTTATTCTCTGCGTTAAAATATGGAGATACCCCTTATACCAGGGCTGGGATCTCATCCCGTTACCTCACATGTCTGCCTCTCAGCTCTGGGTTGCATTCATATTGGACTTCATGGAGGTAAGAAGAGTTGTTGAGACTGCCTGAAAGCAGCTGCTGATGACACAAGAGCCATGTCCACTCTCCAGCGTGCAATGGGCTGTAACTAGAGACAGCTCCTTCGACCTGCTTTCCCATGTTCATCCACGGTCTCACACAGGCGCCATTAGAAAACACAGACCAGTCATGCCCTGACCACTGCACCCTGCCCTCTGCTTTGTCTTATATTAACCCACTTTGCACCCATGCCATCACTGCACATTGCTTCTGGATCCTCTGCGGCTTCCATCCGGCAGCAGAGGTGACTGTAGCGACCCTGCGAGCGGCCCACCATAGTGGGGCGGTCATACCCAACCTCGCCTAACACTTAGCTGCCCTCTGTCCCCTGTCAGTGAGGATGAAAGGAAACATGAAGGCAGGAATCTTAAGCGGGTGTTTCAGAAACAGTTTCATGGGAACGTTGAGCTAAGCATATGATTTTTAAAAGACCATTTCCAGATGAACTGTTAATTCCATTTTTAATTTCTTGCAGGAAGTTCCTGGGGGACTGAGTGATGGTGTTTGGTTTCTGCCAAATGGAGTTTCTTCATCCTTTGATCTTGGGGAGATGGGCAAGGCCATTAACATGGCAGCCTCCTGCCAGGCCCTCGGGAAACAGAAACGGAGCTTTTCAATACAAAATGTGAGTGTTCCCCTTCCCACCTGGGGTCAGCAGGGCGCACAGGAAGCTTCTTTTTTATGAAGTGGGGGGCTGGGGTTTGGGGCCACACCCCACAGTGCTTAGGGCTGATGCTGATGCCCGCTCAAGGGTTACCCCTGACGGGTGCCTGGAGAGGGGGCACATGCAGTGTGCAAAGGCAAACGCCCTGTACTCTCCAGCCCAGGCTTATCACGTCTTTTTGCTCCTCTGACCTGCTGCATTTCTAAGCAGCTGCCTTTGTCCTGATCACCCAACACCACTGGTCCCCTTCTCTGGCAGCCAGGTTCTCCCTTCTCACTGTCCACCTCCTACTCCCTCCCACCCCACGCTTCACTCTGAGGGTTTTCAAAGTGGTCGACCCGGAGCATCGGAAAGTACGGCTCAGGAACTTTTGAAAAATGTGCATTTTAGGCCATTGTCCTTCTCAAATAATCCTAAGCTTAGAAGCACTGAGTGAGGAATTCTGAAGCCCACCACCTGAGCTCTCTCCTCAATGCCTCTGAAAGTCTAGACCATGGGAGATGGTGGGACCTTGCAGGAGGAAAGAGGACACTCTGTAGTAGAGAGCCCCTCACCCCAGGAGACCCTCAGTTAAGGATTCTGTTTAGTGAGCGATATAGTGCAGCCAACACGCTGCGCATTACAATCTCTAATGCAAAGTCAAGGGATCATCATACATGTCACTCCAAGCATGGGGACTGGCTCTGCAGGCAGGGGCTGGACATCAGGTGGTCATCCTCCATCAGCCGAGAGCTGCTTTGTCTTCCGAACATCACCGGAATGGCTATGGTCACTTCTTTATAAGGAAAAATGTGGCTGGGTTAGACAGTCTCTGAATCTGCTTGCATTCAGAGCTGTTTCTGAACTATGAGGATGGAGCTCTGGTGTTTGGGAGCCCTGGGAAGCAGCTCCAGGCTAGTTTTATTATTTATGGATGCAATATAAAGCAGGTCAAAATCCTACTTCCTGGAACACAAAAACTACCTAGAATTGGAACCTGAAATAACAAAGCTGCCTAAACATTATTATTATTATTTTCCTCCAGTATCAGCATGGCAGAAGTTTCACTTCACCTGTCTCAAAAATTTCCCTGAGCCCAAATGAAAGATATAACAGTCACCTGGGTCAAAGAGCTATATATCTATATTTGCATTTATCTATTTAGGCATATCAGGTAGCTATATATGCATTTTCTTTTCCCACAAACGGGTGCAATCACAACAATAGAATGTCTTGCAAAAAATGTTTCTTTTCCTTTCTGTCCTTACTTTTTACTCCCCACCACCCCATTTAATTTCTTCCTTCCGTTTAGTTGCACCCATTTCTTTAAGGAGGTCAGTGCATTTTAATCACAATGTCTGCTGGCTTGCTGGAAGCTACTGATGAAGAGGATCCCCAGCTCAGCCACTCAGTTCATTTAGATGTGAACTACCCAGTTCAATGAAAAGCCAAGGGTGGAAATGACACAGCCTTTTGGCTGATTTCCCATTCTGTGTATTAAAGGCCTCAGGATGGCCTTTGTTATTAGATTCTAGAACAATAATGCCTAGAAGGAGTTCATATAATATTAATAGCGTATTATTGAGGAGATAAATATAAAACCCAAACTTAAAAAAATAAAAAGGATGGCAAGAAAAGATGATCAAAATTCCTTCTCTTATTTTCAAGTAACAATCATCACCAAAATAATGACTAGTGCTAGCACAGAGCTCTACAGTTTTATAGACTGCTTCGACATCCATTAAACAGTTAACCAGCAGTTGGAATAGCTAAAGATTTATGAAGCGCTTACCTATGTCAGGCGCGGTGCCAAGTGCCTAACGTGAGTTATGTTAACTTCATCTTTCTAACCCCGGCATAGACGTCCACATTTTACATAAATGAAAACGGAGGCTGAGATGCTTGTACCCCAGGTTGCACGGCTAATAGGAAATGAAATCTAAGATGCAACCCTGAGGGTTTGATTCTGTTCGTGCTTGGCATCTTACACAGAAAGGAAGTCTCAGCTCGGCTGGGTCAGGCGGCATGCCAGGCGATACAGCCATCAGGAGCGGGCTTGAAGGTAAACTCAGGGACCTCCATTTCAGCTTGTTGCCAACCTCTGCAGTCTCTGGTCCTGGCAAGAAAGGCCTTTATGATCCGCCTGCCTCCTCTGCAGACCAAGTTCCTTGTAGCTACTTGAACTTTCCTTCCACATAATAAACATGGAAAAAATAAAAAGGAGATTGTGAAATGAGCAATAAATGCTCCTGCAGAAAACTAAACAGAAACAAAGCAAGAATCATGCAGTGGTGTAGACTCGGAGGGCAGGTCGAGAATGCAGATGGGACACGGAGCCTTTTGCTCTTGCTAAACTCAGAGGCACATTATGGCCTGATGGGCTGTGGGCACCAGAAAGGCCAGCGCAAGCATCGCCTCCCAGACTGAATCCTCCTCCCCCCGAAGCAAGAATCACTGGGGTTTACAGACTTCCCTGACTTCTAGACAGGATCTTTCTGAAAGTAGAGTTACTACCCACAGCCACAACACCATGCCCGGGAACTAGTTCTTGGAAAGTAGGAAGACTGGTAGAGAACAGAAATGCACAAAGTGGCTGCGCTGTCAGCAGCAAGGCGGGGAATCTCCCGCTTCCTGGACTTGGTGCTCATCTGTGAGTGCAAACAGCAAGAGCAGCCCCTTCACTGAACTGTCCTAAGGTCACTGAGCATGACCGCGTGGGGTCAGGGGGCAGAGGTGCATGCTCCAGGACCCAGGGTTGTTGCTGTCAAACAGCTGCATTAAGCAGTCACCACCTCCTATAGACTCTCCACCTCCGTTTCTCACGTTATGATGAGGATCTGAGGCCATTACAGAAGAGGACTTCCCAGAGTTGGCAGTTAGCACGGAGGACACAGAAAAATCAGGAGTCTTCCTCTACCTCCTGTCCTGCCTACTCCTCCCCTCCTCTGGGCCTCCCAGAGGTCTGCTGCCTCAAAAGATAAGACTTTCTGGGACTACCCTTTCTGATCTGCCTGGGCATGTTTGTTTAAGGGGGCCACACCAAGCTGTCGCGTAGACCTACTCGCCGGAACTCAGGGATCCTCCTGGCAGTGCTCCAGGAGTATGTCTGGTGACCAGGAATCAAACCTGGGTGAGCCATGTACAGGGACAAGCACCTCACCTGCTGTGCGATCTCTGGCCTGAAGGGAGGCTCTAGAAGGGACCAAAGAGGGAGGTGCTTACAGCTTTGTTCCCAGGTACTGTAACACCGCTTCAACTTGGTGTTTTTGTCTTTCTAATCCGATGGATTTTGCAACTTGTAAAAGATAACAGAAAGTGTCTATCTTGACTTTCAGGCAGGCTTGCATGGGGCCCCGAAGTGTGTGTAAGAGTGCTATCTGGATTTTGCAGCATGAGGAGGGGGCCATTCAACTTTTTAAGAGTAAAAGAAAACCAGCAGCCTGGCGCGACCTGCATGTACCTCTCTATTAGTGCAGATGCCGCCACAGTCTCCACTGTGTGTGCCTGGGCTTGGGGAAATCCAATAAAATGCAGGATGCAAGAAATGCCTTGTAAATGCTGGTGCCTGCAACAACCGCTACCCTGTCCGCACAGTACACTGAGCTTGTGCTAAATACAGGCACTGGAGGTGAAGGGAGGGGCAGGGAAGCAAACCTGGTTTCTTTCTCCTGAGTATCTCAAAGCACTGCAAGACTCACTATGGAATAACATACGAGGTAGAAACCACTGATATGAAGTTGCTCTCCTTCTGCACCTGCTGCGTAGCTCTGTTGCTAGTGGCCATGAGAGTGGTTTTGGATTTTCTAGAAGAGTCCTCAGAGAGAGCAAGGGCATGTGTTGGGAAGAAGCTGGACATTGCAGATGAGGGATAAGTCTGCCAGCTGCTCCCCTGCCAGGATGCAGGGGAGGATCTGGGAGAAGTACTTGAGACTTGAAACTTGTCTCTTTACCACACCTCCTCCTGCCTACTTGAGGTGAGAGAGATCACTGGAGCAACAAGCAGAATTTAAACAGCTTTGGCCTCCTAATGTATTAAACAGGTTTATTATGTATAATGGGAGAATACGATGTCATTGGCTTCCAAAGCTGTGGTCCTGAGCTACCTCAAAGAGCAGAAGTCTCATAGAAACATGTATAGCGAGAGGGACATGCTCTGAGCAGCCATGCCAGCACCACAATGCTACTTAATCCCCAGAAACATGGTCAGTGTCTCTGTCCACACTGTACAGATGGGGTGACTCAGAGCAGACACACTTATGCATTTATTCGCAATGTACACAGGCGATGCTTAGAACCATGAGCTGCCTAGGAAAGAACCTCAGGCCTGCTGTGGGAAAGGGCAAGGCCATGCTTGATCCTCTTCCCTCACCCACTCCTCACCCTTGGCTTTGTTTAGGTGACATGTTCCTGGGGTGCTCGCTCTTCTCCCTCTCTGATGAGGAGGGGTGCCTGGGTACTTCTCACTGTATCACTGTATCACTGTCTTCCGTTCATCATCGATTTGCTTTCGGTGAGCACCAGTAACATCTCCATATGTCCTGTCTCACGCCAAGTAAACCCAAGAACTCCTGCTTGCTACAGGAACATGAAGAGCTTCAAACCATTCCATCAGGTCATGGGAATGAGGTCTATAATTGTTACTGGTATCTGGCATATCAAATACGACACGGGTAGCTTGCCGGAAGCTCTGCCATGGGTAGCATACTCTTTTAGTCATACTCTAAATCCAGCATTTATTGATGAACTGCGCCCAACGCTTGTGGCCGCTGCATGGCTGTGATAGGCTGGTCTGCCTGTTGGAGTTCTGACGAAATCAGGATGTGGAAAATGGCAGCCACTCATGAGTGGGGGGTCATCTGGCTTGTTGCAAGGCTCTGCTGGGGTGGAGTGCCAGGGCTAAAACCGCCATTCCTCCTGGGCACCTCATGGGCAGCTGGGCACAGGGAAGCCAGTAGCAGCTCTACTTGATCTTCTCATACAGCAACTATCTGACCAAGAATCAGTCCACTCACAGGACAGAAATTCCAGGGGATATGGAATCCGCCTTGCAGAGTTGGGAACAAAGGGCTTCCCTCTGGGAGCTGTAAGGATTTCCTTTCCCACGAGGATCCTTCTCAGCCCTAGGAAACTAAAGAAATAGGTCCAAAGTCTTGAGTTTTACCCACTGCATTTTGCCAGATGCCTCAAGCCTCTTTACTTGTTCCACCTTCCATGCTTAGAGACACTGTCACTGTTGAAAATCACCCTGTTCTCAATTTCCGGGCTTCAGCATACCTTCACTTCTCTCTGCGATATTCTCCTGATCTCACTTCTCTGATGGATCTTCCCTGCTATTGAAAGGCCTTCAACAAACCCTCCCTCCTCACAGTTAGTTTGTTTTCCTTTGTTCAACTATTACTACAAGATCCTCTCCTTTGTACCATTGCACTATTTTCCAGCTATGTTGCTGCATGTTCTTAACTCATCTCCTTCCTTTACTAGATGAACTCTCTGGGGAGAGGGATGCAAATGATTTCCTTCTTTATCCTCACCATGCAGCCAGTCTTTGTCCTCACATACACCAGCAATTCAAGTCTGTTGCTGAATGAATAATGAATGAATGAATGCACTGATGGGCAATGGCCCTGTGAGGACTGGGTCAGCCACTGTCACGGTGGCTGTTCAAGCAACTTTTCGCATCTCCACCTGTACAAAGAAGGGTCAAACAAATGGGTCTTTACAGGTTGACTTAGGAGATTACTTAACCCAGACTGTGATCTTTTCATTTAAAGTGAAAGACTCAGCTTGGGTCAGTTTGGTGCAACAAAACTGGTGATTTTATTCTTAACTTAATGTTTGCAGTTGAAATCATTTAGTTCTCCTGGAGGCAAATTCACTGCCTTGGAGAGAGTGAGTCCCGAGGAAACCCTTTAGGCATCTTGCCATGTTGTATCCGATGCTCCTTTTCCCATTTTCACCTTTCATTGGGTTATTTTTGTAAAGCTGGGTGCTGGACCTGAGTGGGACTGGAAAGTAGAGCCAGGAAGGTGCTACGACAAAGGGGGCACCTCCGCAGCTACCACTGATTGGGGGGTCATATGGGAACATAGACCCAGTGAGTATTAGAATGGACCGTTAGAAGCTTAGGAGTAGGTTTGTGATTTAAACATTTGATTTCTCCCAAGCCATATGTTAAATCCTCGCCTGAATGGTGATGGTATTAGATGGGATGATGGGGAGGTGCTGAAGACATAGAGGCTGATTCTACTACCCTGTTCAGACACAAGGAGGGTGAGACCTCCTGTACTGAATTAACTTCCGGTACTGGGAGCCATTAAGGTCATGTGCTATTTTATTACAGAGAGAAGGGCTGGGTAGGGGTGCCCGGCTTCCAGTATGGAGCTCACCAGCTGCTATTCTGGCTTTACAACTTCCTGGCTATTAAGTGAAACGAGAGTCTCTTTGAAATTCTTTTTCACCTGTAAGATTGGGAATATCTGCTCTATTTTGCTGGGACACCCAATCTTCAGGTACCTGATACTTAGAAAAAATACTGTTAGTTTTGGGGAGCCCTTTGGACATCTCCCTCTTATTTCTAAACAACATAAATATTTGCCCACAGCATCATCAACTGTGTGTGGCTGAAAGCAGCAATGGTAAGCAGTTGACCAAGTACACTCAAAAGCACAACTAATATTATTTTGCTAGCTACCTTGATTTCCAAGATGAGGGGTGTGATGGTGGCAGTTAGCCTCTGTATTACTACTTGTTGGTAAAAACTGCGGAATCACAGGGCTGGGGAGGGAGAGAAACTGTGTGAAGTCTCTGGTTCCAATCCCCTGCGCTTGCGGGGGTCTGTGTACTCAGACACAGCTGCTGGCCCCAGCATGCTATCAGCTGAGACTCCACAGGTGCTGTTTGCCCCGGGAACACTCACACCTAACAGGTTGATGGTTCCAGGGCCGCGCGCATGACACTTGTCAAATTGGGACCCAAAGCCCTGTATTGAACCCACTTTACTATTCTGGAAATGCACACATCACAGCTGCTGTCAGAGTAGCTCACCCAAGGGGAGACAGCTGGCCGGCTTCCTGCTCTGTTCTTCCCCTCAGCCCTCTTAAAAATAGCCCTTTTCTCATGCCTCTCCATTTGAAAGAGTTTTCTTTCTTCTCTCTGTTGGGAATATCCTTTATCTCCCCTTGCCTTAACTGATTTAATCAGTACCTATGTTCCTACTAAACATTTTTCATTCACATTCACCTAAACATAAAGCGTGTAGCCCTAGTGCTTTACTTTCTGCTGATGAGAAGCAAGATAAATCAGTGGAGAAGAGAGGGCCAGTGAGAAGTAAGGGTGGGACCTGGAGTTGATTCAGCAGCTAAAAGTGTTGCCTTACATAGGTGAGGTTACGAGTTTGATCCTGGTGCTAACCTTGTGCACCTATCAGTTCCTGTGGCACTGAACCATCACAGATTGTACAACCCCAGCCCACAACCAGGTGAGAGCCCAGCCAAGTAAATGTCTGTGACCATCAACCTGCATATGTGCACTTTCCAGTCCTCAGTGTGCAAGCTGCGTGTGTGTTATGACAACAACTAAAGTATGTGACTCTTGGAGCATTTCCATTAAGCATATGTGTGACCACATCCTCACAACAACAGTAAAGTGAGAGGGAAGGAAAATAAAATAAAGAGGGCCAGAGAGGTTTAGGGATAAGATAACTGCTTCGTATCTTGACCCTACTTTAATCTCAGATTGCATATGGTTCCCAGAGCATCTGCCAGAATGACCCCTGAGCACAGAGCCAAAATTAAGTCAGAGCACTGTCAGCTGTGGACGACGTATGCACCCTCCCAAAATGGGGTGAGATGGGTAGTGACAGATGAAGGCTACTGTTGGGAGCAACTGGAAAAGGACTTTCTATGGAAGAGATGTTGGAACGAGACCTCACTGATGGAGAGCACAAGCTATAGGAAAGTGGGGACTAGGTGCAGCGGTGGGTGTTGGGAACAGGTATGCTGAGACCAGGAGAGGATCTCTATCTCCATAACTGGAGGAATTAGGGTCTCCGGGTGAGAAAGAGGCAGCAGGGGGCACGGAGAGGCCAGACCAGGTAAGACCTCCAAGATCATGAGCTCAGCGTGTGTTACAGAGTGCAGATTGGAACATGGGAACCGTACTGCCAGACTTTAATTTCCAAAGATCACGTGGCTGCTGCAGAAAACACTGTAGGGCAAAGAGTGTGGAGAAAGGAAGAAAGTCTTTTTGGCGGGTCCTGCTACTTGGCCATGCCAGATGACCAAGGTGTGTAGCTGATGCTAGATGTGGCGGTGGAAGTTGAGAACTCAGGCAGCTGGGCTCTACAGTCAGGAGCTTCCCTAGGCTGGTAAGACTGTCACATTGATTGGATGAACTCCCTACCGCATCTGGCTTTCTCTGGACTCAACCTGTGGTTGGGAGCAGTAAGCATGTCCTGGTGTCAGTAATAGTGGCTTTCTTGGGCATTTTCTGTCTCAGCCAATGTGCTCCGGGGATTCTTAGGTCTTTCCCAAGCACCCTCCTCCACAGCCACTCTTCCACACCCTCTGAGGGTACTTCCTCCAAACTGAAAGGGACATGACTCCTTTCTATTGGGACCACTTAACACCAACAACAAATACTGCCACACCTGACTCCAGGGCCCCATTACCATTGGCAGGGTCTTCAACCATTGCCAATCCACACCGATTGATACGCTTGAAGCATCTACTGCCCTAGTTCTTGCCAGACGAGGCCAGCATGCAGGACAGTGGAGAAAGGTTGAATAATCTGTTCTAGACCCGCTTACCTGTGCAACTCCTCTCTCATTTCTGGCGCCCAGGAGCCCTGCAAGCTCCCAGATGAGCTTTGTCCGGCTCCTACCTCCTCTGCTGCCTTCCTCCAGGCATCCCAACCCAAGCCCACTGTCCAGAATAAAGTTTCTACTTCTCAACGGCTCCTCATCCTTTCAGGGGTTTCCCAGAAAACTCCCTAGCTTCCTGCAACAATTCTTTCCAAAGCTCTTTATGCCCAGAATAAAGAGTTGTCTTCCCTGAGCTTAACAACTTCTAAGACACCAGCTAATTCTAAGGAGCGTGGAATGCCATAAAGGTGATTCTGCCAAATAACTAGTCAGCAGGTAGGGGGCGCTGTGTGCCCCTCCCCCCCTCACCCACACTGCGGTCTAGGCAAGTTAGGAGCAGGGGCAGGACTCCAGATTGAACTTGAAATGGATGGAAGTCCCATGGGATGTAGTTCTCATTCATTGATTGATTCATTCATTCATTCATTCATGTGTGCAGTCATAGATCCGTTTACTCGACAGGTATTTATCAACTCTGGATATGGGTATAGCACTGTGCTAGGGCACAAAAACGGCTGTTCTATAGCGCCTCTCAGGATCTTATGGATTAAGAAAGAAGCAGAAAGATACATGGAACTCAACCACAGGTGAGAAGGTCTGTGGCCACAAGCACTGGGACACAGAGAATGTGATGGAATCTGCTAGGCATGACTGCTGAGAACAAGGCGCTATTGGTCAGAGATCTAAATGGGGGTAGTTTACCAGATGAGCGAGAAGAAAGAGGGGAAGTGAGGAGGGGAGGGAGAGAAAAAATTTATTTTTAACAATTACAAAAATGTTCATGTTTGGGTTTCATCCATATAGTGTTCCAGCGCCCATCCCTCCACCAGCACCCATTTCCCACCACCAATGTCCCAATTCCCTCCCTTCTCCCTAACCTGACTCTATGGCAGGTTCTTTTTTAATTTATGAAAATTTATTAAATGGTCAGAAAATACAATATTGTGTTGCCTTCCTAAATTGCTGGATTTAGTGCTCGTAATTTTTTAAAATATTTTATTATACCACCGTGAGACGTACAGTTACAAAGATGTTCATAAGATGTTCATATTTGGGTTTTTGTCATACATTGTTCCAGCACCCATCCCTCCACCAGTTCCCATTTCCCACCACCAATGTCCCGATTCCCTCCCCTCCCTCCTCCTAGCCTGCCTCTGTGGCAGGTTTCTTAATTTTCTCTCTCTCTCTCTCTCTCTCTCTCTCTCTCTCTCTCTCTCTCTCTCTCTCTCTCTCTCTTCCCTTCCACACTGTGGATTACAATACATACATTAAGAGGTTGTCATGTGTATCTTTTGCCTATATTTAATGCCCAGTCTAGGTTGGTATCAGCACTTTCAACAATTATTAGCATACTGTTCCATTCTCTGTCTTACATAGCTTCTGACTCCCACACATTTGTGATAGTTTCCACTTTTGACCAAGACCTCCTGTTCCATGTTTCGCTTGACCTTGGATATTTTTATCTCATTTCTCTCTTTCTCTTTCTCTCTCTCTCTCTTTCAGGAGAGAAAACTTTTATCAATCAGTCCAAAGAAGAAAATGCCCATAGATCTTGGCTATTCTAAGGAGGCATAAGTGAGTCAGTGGCTAGAAGCAGTTACTGCCCGGATCACCAAAAGACTCAGGAAATTTAGACACTTAGAAGTGCAACACCAAAGTAGTATAGCTGGGGGAAATTCAGATCTCCAAGAGGGGAACTCCTCTGGGCTGGGTCCGTGAGCTCCAAGGAGGGCTGGTAGCTTGTCCGACCTTCCGGGCATGTGGCCCTGGCCAGCAGCTGAGGTCCACTGGAGTCGCTCTGTGGGCGCTGGCAAATGTGCAGCCAGATTCAGCTTCAAGAGTGAAGGAGTTGGCAACCAAAGAGCATGGCAGAAACCAGGGGCATAACTTTCCTCCAGGGGCATCTTTAGAGGGAGAAGTTCTTAATTATTATCACTGGGCAGTGGCCACTGGGATGCACTAGAGAGGGGCTAGTGTTGCGCTCACCCTCATACAAGGTACCACACAGCATGTCCCACATCCCTAACTGAGAACCCCAAGCCCACAATGCCTGGAGTGCCAGCGCTCAACCCCTTAGTCTAGATGAATGAACACCAAAAGCGAAGCAGCCCAGAAATAACAACAAGTTCCATCTTCTCCTGCCCTCAGAGGCCACTCCCTCAAGCTTCCGCCCAGTAGGCAGGGTCTGAGAAGGTGTCAACAGGTAGGACAGAATCACAGATGGCCTCATCCCCTCTGCATGTCACAAAGCTGAGCACAGGGCGATGGGTCTGCAAGCAAGCGTCCATTAGTAGCTGCCCAGCACAGCAGGTCCCCAGCCTCTGATAAGACAGAGAGGAGACATGTGAGGGGTGGACTCCACAGCCAGGCGCGTAGGCAGCAATATCCAGAGTCAGGTGCCCGGTGAAGGCAGGACTCAGCGCCTTGTCAGCAGCTGGTATCGAGCTGAGGATTCGCAGGATTCCTACCAAAGCAACAGCTGGGTGGCAGGTGAAATTCTCTACTCTTTGAACACACGGTGCCTTGAAAGGAGCGCTTTGTCTGTGAATCAGCCACTGCACTCTCTCCTCCGGCCTGCGGTCATCTGAGGAAGAGGGCTTTGTGACGATCCACTTCTCAGAGCTTCTTCACACCTGCTGCAGTCCTTAAGGTTTCAAAATCCGCGATGACCATGTGGTTGATTCTTCACTTGACTCTTGGATATTAATGCTATCCATAAAGTGTTCAGACTGCTTGTGGATTTTGCATCTGGCTCTCAGTTGACCACTGAGCCGTGTTCCCCGGCTGTCCCTCGGCTGGGCATGCTTCAAGTACAGGGTGAAGGTGTGATCCAAACTCCTTCCTGTGTCATCTCTCCCTACTCACATCTGCAGAATCAGTGGAGCAATTGAGACCCATTTTCCAGGAAGAATCTTCTGTCTACAAAGAAAGAGAGGGGCTCACAGGGAGGCTCACAGGCCATGAGTAGTATGAGGCGCAAACTGATCTAGACTAGGGCGATCTGCAGGAGAGGAAGGAAAGGAATGGAGATGGCAGAAGGGAAAGGAAGCAACAGCAACTATGAAGGGCAGCGATGAGAAAGAACAGGTTGGAAGAACCTTGGAGAAAGACACAATCTGCAAAGGAGCCTGGAGACTGCAGGAGCCATGGAGATGCTGGGGGGAGCCTCCACTTTGTAATGGTACCTGCCAGTGAGCCCTTTATCTCGGGTTCAGTCTCTGCCATGCTGAGATAAAGCATGGCTACACTGCCTACGTAACGGGTCTGATCAGCTCAGATCTCTCTCTCTCTCTCTCTCTCTCTCTCTCTCTCTCACTCTCTCTCTCTCTCTCTCTTCTCACCCTCTCTATCTCTCTGTGAGTATCTGTTTTGTCTTTGTATGTCTGTCTCTCTCTCTATGTCTGTCTGTCTCTTTCTGTTTCTGTGTGTCTCTCCGTCTCTGTTGTGTATGTGTGTGTGTGTCTGTCTGTCTGTCTGTCTGTCTGTCTGTCTCTCCCTCTCTCCCGCTGAGGACACAGGCTCACATTATCAGAGCAACCTCAGAGCACAGAAGCAGCGTCCTTTCCCCCTGCTCCCCCATCTCTCTCAAACCCCTGCGGAGGAAAAGCTCCCCCTCCAGAAAAGAAAGACACTCCTTAGGCCTCCGCAAAGCTCTCTGAAGCCATAATCCAGAGGCGATCTCCATTGAAACTGTATTTCGCCCCCCTCTGTTAAAAATATAAATGCATGTGCCTGCAGCCACTGAGAGTGGCCTTTGTAACTTCCTGCCCCCCCTGGTGTGCGTCTTCCACGGCTGCGGTGCTCGCCATGGGCCAGCCTGCTGTGATAACATTGTAATTGTGTGTACATTGTGCTCTCCGAGGCCATGCTGAGGCCAGCGCGAGGAAATGGGAATTGACAGCGGGCCCCCGTCTTCTTTGTGAAAATCTGTGGCTTTCTCCTCTCTGGGTTTGTCGGCTCAAGCCACTGGGCTAGGCAGGCTGGACTCAAGACGAGGCGCCAGGAGGCCTCTTGCTCCTGTGCTTTGTAAATGAGGCAGCTTGCAATAGAAGTGGTCTAGGCATGGAGAATGGGGTGGGGGGGGAGTGAGGGCAGGGCGGCAAGGCCCCTCCAGACTCCACCACCAGACCCTGGGAATCTGAGTACCTGGAGTCCAGAACCAAATCTGGGTGGATCTTGAAAAATCCACTGGGGTTCTTGGATGGAATCATCTCTGAACCCCAAATTGCAAATGATTTCCTAATTCAAGGCCTTCATCGTTTCTCATTAATGATGGCAAACATTGGGGATTGATTTATGAAAAGCCCGTTCGAGAGAACACATACAGGCTCTGGGGAAGCAGGGGTACAGGAGGTGATTCTTGCGTGGAATTTATGCTGGCACAGGGATTAATGGTGGCAGGGGTCGCAAAGGCTGCTCTTCCTTCAAAGAAATTGCTAGGGACCAAAGCTCCTAAGGAGTTAAATGAAAAGCCAATCTGATGCCAAATCATGAAAGTTCCACCTACATCTCCCTCTGGTTTTACTTATTTCCTTCATTTGCATGAAGAAAGAAAAGGTCCTGACCAATTACCCCATGCTCTGAGCCACAGACCCAAACAGAGCTCAGATTATCTATTTAATTCACCAGCCTGCAAGGGGGCATTTACCTATTGTCTGTGTCTTAGTCTCATGTAATGGATTAGTTCAGAGCCCAGGGGGAAAGGCATGAATACTGTGTGTAGGAGGAAAGCTATACAGAGCAGAGATATGAATTCAGAGAATGGATTAAAGAAAAAAAAAGGTCTAGTGAGTTTATCAGCAACCCTTGGGAGCTCCAGTGTCAGATCTGGGAGGATCCCAGTGTTCTACCAAAGGCTGCCCCACCCCCCAACCGCACCCAAGATAAAAACCCAAGATCCATCCCCAGGGGATACAGTGAGCCGGGTAAGAGGCCACTCAATCACTCAGCAACAGACTGTACCCAGTGGGGAGAAAAATGGACTTGAGCAGCATTTCCTTAGAAACCCTGACAAGCTGGGGATGAGGAGTGCCCGCACGGCCTAACAAGACCACCTCAACAGACAACCTCTGAATTCTCCACCCAAAGAGCATGCCCCGACAGGAGGAAAGGAAAAGCACTTTATCTTTCCAGCAGCTCCCAGCCCTGCTGCACCCCTCAGAAAAGCAGCACCCGGCAAGCTCAATCAGGGTGACCAAGCAGCACGGTGAGGCTATGAAAGGCATCAGATGTGAGAGAAGCTCCATGACCACAGAGGAGCAAATAGTCTGACAGAGCATTCACACTCACTAAGACCCCCTTGGTGCATAATCCCAAAATACTCACATGACCCGTGCATTAAACACTGCTGATTGAGTGGGACTTAAAAAACCTGTTTAGCTCTGGCTGCAGAGGTCAGGATCTGGAAGCCAAGTTGCTTCTCCATGGCTTAGGAGCTCTGTGACTTCAGGCAAGTGACTTAACATCTCTGAGCCCAGTGTGTGGAAGGAAGATAGCTGACTCTTTTCCTTAGGGGAGACCAAGAACAGACATAAAACACAGAGGGCTTGTCTGGCTCCTGCCGACAAATTAAGGTCACCAGATATGAAACTTCTTAAGGGAATAACAAAGCCCAAAAGGCAATAGAAAGGAAAAGCAGAACTATTACTTCAGTAGAAAGCTTGTCTCTGGATAGGTGTGTGGAGGTAGGGAAATAAGTTAGGGAGGGAACACTAGGAAAATGGTGGAGGGGAAAGTGCCTGCTCTAGAGGCAAGCTGCAGGGGGCTAGCGGGAAACTGGGACACTGGTGGAGGGGCGGACAGTGATGAAGGGTTTGGTGTTGAAACACAGTATGTGGGGCAGGAGTGATAGTCCAGCAAGTAGGGCATTTGCCTCGCACAAGGCCAACTGGGGTTCGATCCCAGGTATCCCATATGGTTCCCAAGACACCACCAGGGTGACCCCTGAGTGCAGAGCTGAGAATAACCTCTGTGGATTGCCAGGTGTGGCCCAACAAGAAAAAATACATTGAATGCCTGAAAATTAATAATGAGTAACTTTGTAACTCTGTAACTCATGATGATTAAAATTGCTTAAAATTTGTTTAAAGAATGAACACACTCTTATTACAAACAGCATGAACTGAATCCCACAGGCAGCCTGTCGATCAAAAGGACAGCAGAGACATAGGATGGGCAAGTGGGTTCTTCAGCGATGTTATTTGTTGCACTATAATGTAGGTGAGGAAAGAAATATGGACCCTAAACTGTGTTTATCTGTACCGAGGTCACACACTCTCCCAGATCTGCATGAGGAACAACAGGCTCTTCCTATCTGCATGGGGGTTCTGATGAGGACTAGGTTTTCTCCCCATTCTAAAAATGTGAACAGATGGTTCACTGTCAGGTTTCAGTGGTCCCCAACTGGCAAAGGTATGTAAGGGAATGTGCCCTGTGATGGAAGAGTGTCCTGTCCAAGGGCAGTGCCTCCTCGTACCCTGTAGCTGCTAAGGGGTTCTGGTTCCCAAAATCCCTACACAGGAATAAGTGGACTAAAGAAATGAATGAATGAATGAATGAATGAATGAATGAATGAATGAATGAATAGATGGATGGATGGATGGGAGGGGAGGGATGGATGGATGGATGGATGGATACAAAGTATTTTTTATAATAAGTGTTTTCAAGTCTCTATTTGGAAGTTTGATGATGGTTTTGTGACCATAACTATGACAAAGGAAGTTAGCTCTGTTTTCTGTTTTTGGGGTAAGCCCTGCAGGGCTCAGGAACTGTTCCTGGCCCTGAATTGAACTGGGGTTAGAAGCATGCAAGGCAAGTGTAATAATGCCTGATTATCTCTCTAAACAGGATCAACTATTGTCCCTACAAATGAGCCTCTCTTTGTCAAGGGGTTTCATTCTACCTCATTCCATTTTGCAGATGAAGTTTCCAAGAACCTCTGCAGCATACTGAGAGAGGGGCTCGCGCTCATGTATAGTGATGTCATTACGAGGCTTAAGAACAGGCAAAACTAATCACTAACACATACAAGTGCATTTGTAGACCTATAAATGTGTTTCGTCCCTCTTCGCGTAAGTACACAGGAAAATATTCTCTTCATCCCCATTCTACAGAAGAGCATCCAGAGGAGATAAAGCAATTTGTTCAGTCATTCAGTTCTGGGGATAAACATCAGAATTAGAGTCTTAACGCTACAGAATCACTGAGAAACTAGAAGCCAGATTCAAAGTTATTTCCTTTAGTATCTGGCCATCAGAATCAATGAGAGGCTTCTAAGTTGGGGGAATGACAGTCAGACTGTATATTTTAGGAAGAGGGAGCAGGGAGAATGGAAAGCAAGCAAAGAGCACACACACACACACACACACACACACGCATGCTGGATGGTTACAATGCCTACTGTGGTGCAGGAAGAGGAAGCAAGGAGCTGAAAGCCAGGGTGTCCGTGGGGGACCAGAGAGCAGAGCAGGCCTTCAAGGGAAGAGGTGACAGCCCTGGGTGACGGACAGGTGGCTGGGCATAAGAGAGAGGGGGCTGTGGAAGAACCTTCCAAATGTTCTGTCAGCCTTGACAGGCAAATCCTGCCCTTACAGTAATGAGAACAGAGGAGCGTCTTATCATGGCCATGAACAGTGTTATAGGAGGCTGACGTGCTTGTCAAGTCTTAGGAAAGGTGTGTGTATTCACGAGGCTGCTCGAATAACGGCCAGCCTTAAACAGGCTGACAGCTCCATAATGGTCCTGTTTTTTCATTTCCTTCCTTCCTTCCTTCCTTCCTTCCTTCCTTCCTTCCTTCCTTCCCTTTTTCTTTCCTTCCTTCCTTCCTTCCTCCCTCCCTCCCTCCCTCCCTCCCTCCCTCCCTCCCTCCCTCCCTTCCTTCCTTCCTTCCTTCCTTCCTTCCTTCTTCCTTCCTCCTACCCTCCCTTCATCTCTACCTTCCATCATCCTTTCCTTCCTCTCTCCCTCTTTCCCTCCTCTTCCTTCCTTCCTTCCTTTCTTCCTTCCTTCAAAATGCATAAAGGCATTTTGCTTTAACTATTAAATAACACACATATGCAACACTCCAGACTAAAGAAGACAAAACAGCACATTGCCCCTATCTTCTCTGACTGAGCACTGATCAAAGTGCTTCTTTAGGCACCCCTGGCTTCCCAGCACAGGACATATATAGGACATACACACAGTTAGAACACCGTAGCTCTTCTTTTGGACTTCAGATACATGCCTTCCTCTGGCCCCGCCCATGTATTCAACTACAGAATTATTTTAAGACCAGAGAGTGAACTCAGTCACCTGACGAGTAGTTAGCTTCTATTCCATTGCCTATATACACCATTGGGTGACTTTCAACTCAGATGACTAAGTTAAAGTATTTATTTTTGGTATTGCAGAAAATAAAAATTTTTATTTTACACAAAATTTGTTTTATTTATATAGAAATATACTTATATATAAATTCATATATAAATACTTATATATATAAGTATATATTAAGTACTTATATATAAATTCTTATATATATCTTATATATCATACTTATGTATATAAATTCATATTTTTATTTACATAAAAATTTTAAAGAAAAACAATAAAAGAAGGAGGGACATAGTGGTTTCTCACTGGGAAGGGGCAGAGCAAGGAAGATCTCATAGACTTAGTCCAGGCAAATTATTGCACTATGATGCAAAGAAGATCAAAAAAAGAAACAATTTAAACTGAGTATTTGTTCTGAAAGTTAACAGTTGGCACATTATTTTAAATGCCCAGATCGTTCACTCCCCCATGAAATTATGAGAAAAACAAGAGGAAAATAGAAGTCAGACTTTAGAGGAAAAAATAATCAATACAGACTATATTTGTGTGTCCCAGAGTTGGATTTAGTAGAACAATACTTCAAAGGAACCAACATAAATGGTCTGAGAACTAACAGATTCTAAAACTTTAAACCATTTCTAAGCAACAAAGAGTCAAAACAACTATTTTCGCTTAATTTATTCTCTGCTTTACAAAGTTTGCATGAAAGGAACTGAAATTTGTATCTGAAAGCAACAGATGAAAGATATAAATGATAGAGAATATATTTGAAGAAGTAGTGACTGAATTTCCCAAGATGATGAAAATTATAAAAAACTAGAAACACTGGAAGCTTCATCATACAAGTTTGAAAGAAGCTCAATAAATCCCAAGAAAGACTAAGATAGGGGGCCCTCCCTGCACACACTCTACTGAAAGATAAAGACAAAAAGAAGCAGTAAGAGAAAGCCTGTTATGAGTCCCCTGGGGCTAGGTGTATTCTGTACTTCCAATATTTGTTTCCATAAACAACAGTGGAATAAATATTTTTTCTGATTGTCTCCCAAAGATTAATTTCTTGGATTAGGTCTAAGGGGAGTGTCATCAAATAAATCCTGCTGACCCCCCAGTCCAAGTTTCCTCCTCTTAAATTGTATCTTGAACACCTGATATTCCTGGTTCTTGGACTTCCCCATCACATTCATTCTTCCAGTGAATTACTTCTAGTGCTTCAAGTCTTAGCTGAAACATTTTCCTTGATAGAACTTCCTTGATGACTCAACCAAAAGTGAACCTAGTCCCCTCCATCTTTCTCGTACTATAGACTCTGATTAAGTCCTTTACGGCACTGGTCACTT